>JASDQU010103013.1:240695-251276 GCA_032191745.1 Picea mariana
CATCCTGTACATGTTGGAGTCTCTGAGTCACTTCCATGAATTTTCTCTGAATGGTCTGGATCTATTGTTGAGTAGTGCGTTGCTCTTGGGATCGTTTCATCCTTTCAAGAACTAACAGGGGCTTCAATTGCACCTGTAGTGTTTCTGCTTGCTGCTTCGCCTCCTGGAGCTGTGACTCCAGTGCCTTTAGTTCTGGATTCTCAGTGAGTCTTTCATATGTCTGGGAAACGTGATCACTTAGTTTCTTACATTCCATGGCAAGGGCCTTTATTCTCTCAACTGCGCTTTGGGCAGTTGCTTCTCTTTGATCTCTCACCTCCTGCAGAGTGTTGGGCACTATGAGGAGGTCTAAGTATGCTATTCTTTGCTGTAGCTATTGGATAACTTCCGTAAGCTGCTCCACTTGATGCTCGATGTGGTCTTCTGCCTTTTTCTATAATCCTGTCACATAGAGGAGTGCTCTGTTGATTGCTTCTTTCACTTCGAGTTTCTCTGCGAGCAACTGTTCTTTTTCTTGCTGAATCTGTGCTTTCGCCTCTTCAAACTTGGTCTAGAGAGCAACCTTCTGTTTCTCTACAAGTCGACGTTTTTTTACAGGTGCTTCTTACGCTTTCTTCAGGGCCTGGGTGGCTTGATCTATTTCTTCCTGTGCACGACGAAGGCGAGCTTTGGTCGCATCAACTAGTCGGAGGAGTTGGGTTGGCTCATCTCCCAACTCTGGTTCTCCTGATGGCAGGGGTGTAGTGGACACTACGCGAATGGACTGAAGGTCCTGCTGTACCCCTCATATTTCAACCTCGATTATGTAATAGATCTCCTCCTACTTGGATTCCTGTTTCTGCAATATTTCCTGCAAGGCATCATTTATAGCTATGATGATGAAGTCAAAGTCATCAATAGTGAGCACAGTCTGCATCTTGGTCAAGGTGGCTCTGGATTTCTTTTGGGAAGAGGGTTTCGGGGGAGAAACCTTCCTCTTGTTCAAGGGATCAACCTCATCTCTAGGCGGTGTTACTTTGCCTTGCCTCTACTCATCTTCTTTGGCATTTATCTCTTCTTCTTCGTCATCACCCCCTTGGCCAGCTGATACTGAAGCAATCATTTCTGAGGCGCTTCTTAAGTCTTGGAAGTCTTTGGTCTTATTCCTTCTACTGGTTCTAGGTGTGGCATGTTCTTTCTGAGCGACCTCCGAGCTGTCAAGTTCATGATCAAATATCTCTGCAAGGTCAATGGGGATAAGGAAGTCTACTGACCAGTCCTTAGTTATCTCCTCGAGGTCCTCTTATGTGAGCTTGTAGTACAACTAAAGCTATTCCTTATGCTTGTCTTCTCGCGCAGTAATATAGATGAAGTGTTGATCTGTGCGAAACTTCATGAGGGGTTAGAACCACTGCAGGGTGTTCAGAGTCATGCGAGGTTAAGCTTCGATAGCCCTCTTCAGCTGGAGATAGTACGTATGAAAAACTGCATTTGACTGCCATTGTTTTCCCATGTCTCTTGAGTACCAACGCATGGAGAACTTCGCAGCAAGCGGATCGAATGGATCAATGTCTGGGAAGGTCACACCTTCCGGCATCTCCCAAGAAATAAATACGATGAGGATCAAGAGCCATCTAAAGTGGAACTCGTAGCCCTGATCTTGTGCTTCACAGTAGTCTAATTCCAACTGATTAACTAGGTACTTTTCCCAATTCATCTGTACGCCTTCCACGCATTTCCCTGCAAGGTCAACGACAAAGCCCATGACCTACTTAGGTTTGTTTTTCCTTACTAAATTTCCTGTGATTAATTGGCATGCTAGGCACACTACGCCATTCTAGATGGAAGCTACCTTGTAGCCTCGCATCCCCTTCTCAACATCGCCTTATGTGTCCTTGATCTTCTGGGATAATGCGTGATATGTGGATTTCCATGGATAGAAGTCCTGCAAGTCAGGTCCTTTCATACTTAATTTGATGATCCTATGGATCAGTGTCAGATTGACTGTGATACGATGGTCTAGCCATAAGTAACCACCATGGTAACATGAAAGTAGGAGCTTGACACATGCGTTAAATTCCTGGTGCCATCCAAAATGTGGGATCTTCATTAAATTCAAAAGGGTGGATTGTGCGAGGTTCATCATCCACAACTGGGGGATTATCTTCGAGTTCTTCCCCTTCATCTTGGTCAAGTATTTATACGGGGTGAGCATGCTATGGTTCTTGTGGTCTCCTAAGTTGAAGTTGTTGAAATTCAATGTTTCAATCTTGTCCTTCTTGCTCGAACTGTGCATATCCCCTTTAGGAGGTACACAGTAACGATGGTGTACTCAAAATCTCTTGGCACACTATCACGACTCACCGTGCTGGCTAGAGGCAGGATGTAGTCGGGTAAGATGGTCGGAATTAGCTTCACATTTGCTGGGTCGTATCTATGCTTAGTTCTCTTTTCTATGACGAATCAAGATGGTCCAGATCCGCGAGTGGTTGACGGAGAGGCTTGTAATCCTTTAGTCAATGATGCTTGAATACTTGCATACATTAATTTCTCATCCATGAGATCGATGAGAACTTCTTCGATGATTTTCTCTGCGGTGCTGAGATCCTCCGACATACACGCTTAGATCGGATGGATTAATGAGTGTGAAAAACAATAGAACTAGTGTCTATCTTACTAATCACAACGCGGTAGCAATGAGTTCTCTCTGATACAATTCGCAAAAGTTTTCTCAGTTCAATAGTCGACGAAATGAGTAGACAACAACGTAACGGATCTTTCCAACAAACAAGAGACCTTCATTAATTCAGTTCGGTCTGTTACGGTGTAGTCCCAATGATACGATGGCGGGCTTTCTGACCATAAATGTCGTTCTACTCATTCAGGATATTGGTCTAATGGTTATACTATTCCCAACGATTATATTGCTTCACCATGGCGAAGTTCCATGTGACGCTGTTCTGATATCCCGATGAAGTTCAAGTTTTGTAAATTTTCCTTCTGCGAAGTTCCCTTTGGAACCTTCTGTAAATTTTTGATATTTGATCTCTTCTTTCTTAGTTTTGTATCCTGCTTTCCAATGAGCTTTGTCTCAGTATTCCTTTTTCCATTCTGATTCTTATGTCCTCTTGGCATAGTAAATTCACGCTATTGAGATTCTTTCCTAGGATTCAAGGGAAATACTTATTCTCTATCTGGGGTAGGTGCTTTGGTCTTCTGTGAGTCTTCTTGTGTTCTTTCAAGTTCGATATCCAAGTTGCTGGTTCTAAATAGCTTCGATCTGTTCTCATGTTCTTCAATCAAGTGCACGATCCTCCCAGTCATGAAATATTTTAATTCTTTCTTTTTCTGCTGTAAGACTTCTTCTTCTTTCCTTCTGGCCTAATCCTTTTCAATCTAAGGTTTTCCTAGTAACATAGTAAATGGGGCGTTATTCTCAATAAATTTAACAAATTCAAAATCTTCTTCTGTCGAAGTTCCATGAGCACTCAAAAATATCTGGGTAAGTCTTCCACATAGGTTTATCGGATTTCCTCTAAATAATCCTATTCCTCCCAATGAAGGAATCATAGCAGGATTTCCTAAAATTTCCCAAGTTCTTTCTGTCATTATATTCACCTGTGTTTCTTCATCTAGAGTACAATCAATGTCAAAGTCTCCTATTCTTACTTCTATTTTCTCTTTCTCTTTTAATATCTCTGATAGATTTTTATCTCGGTGGTGATTAAGGGTTTTTTTCATCTGTAATAGTACAGTCTCTAATTCCTTCTGGGGTTCTGCCATGGTCTCAATTTCTTGACCTTTCTCAGGGTCTACTTTTTCCATATTCATTCTTTCAAGCTTAGCAATCATTCTAGGACAATCTAAAACTTCATGATCCATAGCTTTACAAAAAAGACGACTAGGTTTTCTACCAAGGAAATCCTTAGCAAGATGTCCCGGTCTTCTGCAACTGTAAAAAAGAGTTAACCATCTCTTTCTCTTAAATGATCCCCATCCTTTCTTGTACTGTGCACTAGGATCATGGTAGCTAACCTGAAAAAAAAGTATTTCTAGGATCCTGCATCCATTTGTTAGTCCAAACATTCTTTCTATGCATAGGTATAACATATCTTTCACTATTCTTATTAGATCTACTTATATCAAATCTTCTTTCTTCTGGCTACGCCCTAGTTTTTAGGCCAAGACAAAATTTATCAAACATACCTAGATCCATATTCTTGAAACAAAAATTCCACTTATCTTACTTTTGGCAGAGCACAAAGCTTCCAGATCTAAAACTTTTCACTATTCTTACCTCAATCAGAGCACAAAATCATTCAGATCTTATCTCTTTTCTTCAGATCAGACTTCTCTTCTTAGCACAGAGCTTCACAATTCAAGTACTACGCATCAGGGAAACAGTTATATGCATAGAGATTTCACAGTTTTAGGTCAGATCTTTGCATAGAGATTCTCTTTCCTTAGTTCCCAACAATCATAGTTTTAGGTCAGGTCTTCACACAGAGCTTCTTCTTCCTTAGTTCCCAACAATCACAATTTCAAGTCCCAACAACGAAACCATTTATTGGCACAGGGGCAGACTCGGGGTTCAACGCTACAACAATGCACCAACAAAACCCTAACTACCGACCCTTTCGACAAAACCTGCTAAGCAGATGAAGTCTCACCCGAGGTAGAGGCAGGGGTGGTTACAGGACTCCAGTGTCTGTAACCTTAGCTAGGACACAGATCTGTGATTGTAACACCTTAACAGAGCACTTATTTATTACATTTCATTAGTATTCAACTTTAGTTCACAATGCAGCTAAACCCTAATAACATCCCTAATAACAGATCAACGCAGTATTCACACAGATCCAATAGATTTAAGCACGAAGCACACACATAGAGATCAGATCTAACATTCATTCACATTATTCATCACTAAGCTACCATATTAGATTCATTCATCATCTAACATTGCACTGAGCATTCAATCATATAAAAAAGAGAAAAAACAAAAGAAAAAAGCATTCACAACACAGGATATATGTGGTTCACCCCCACCCTGGGGATACATCCACCAACTCTTCTTCTTTTTATTATCTTTGTCAAGCATTTTACAGGCATAGAGCATCAAAACACTACTCTGCATGGGACAGGATATCTGCGAGCACTTCGCCATATCCTCCTTCCCCAAGTAGATCTAGGCACAAAGCCTTAAACAATCTATGCACAAAGAACTACATATGACTTGCACTTAGCTTTGCAAGTCTTAATCACTTCTTCTTGCACATAGCCAATACTAGCACTCAGCCATTGGTATCCTAGGTCTACTTCTTACATCACCTAGCTACTTATTTATACATTACAAAATAGGCCTAAGCATGGGTAAACCCATGGGCCGGCATTCCCATACCCATTACATAGCCCAAAAACCCAAAAAGCCCTAAAAAGGGGCTGATATTCTGCCATCTCCGCTTCGTCTTGTGCTCCGCCTTTGACAGCCTGTCGAAGTCCCAAAACTAGGTCAAACATGACCAAGAATCCTCAAAAATTGGTCAAGGGCCAACAACCCTCAAAGAGAATTTGGTCATGGCCCAGAATCGCATGAAGCAACAAGCAGACCAAGGTCACTCTGAACATCAATTTTCATAAGGGGATCAAGTGTTTCTTTGACTGCAAACTTACAAGCAAAATTCCCTCAAGGCTGACAATTGTCAGAAACTGGCACCCAAATTTTATGGTCTTTATACGGTTCTCAAGCGTGTGGGATAGGTGGCGTATCAATTAGATTTTCCTAGTCATTCTAAGCTACATTCTATTTTTCATGTTTCCTAGTTAAAGAAGGTGATTGGAACTAAGTGCCAAACCCAAACCACCCTTCCCGAGTTGGAATAAGAAGGCTCCATTTGGCTACAACCCCATGTAGTTTTGGACGAGCATGAGCATGGTCTACATCAACGAACCATCAAGGAAGTGTTATTCCAGTGGAAATATACAACTCCAGCATATTCCACTTGGGAACCAACTACCATTCTGCAACAATTTCCCCATCTCAAGACTTGAGGATAAGGTTGTTTTTAAGGGGGATGGCATGTTAGGGACCTAACCCCTCATGTAGGTAGAATAATATATTTCCATGTAATAAAGTTCAATATTAATAATGCCTAGCAATAAGGAAGGATAAGTCTAATGTAACAAGACCTAATATAAGCTTCCGCTTCTAGAAGGATCTTCCTCTAGATGGTTCTTTTGATACACATATTTAGTATAAATAGGATTAAAGGGTATGAGAACTTTTGTCTTGGATATTATTGTAATAGAGCTGCTCTGCTGGAGGTTGCCCCCTCGAAGAGGCAAGTGAACATTGCTCTTAGTAATCAAAGTTCTCTTTCTGGTGATATTCTGGTATCATTTTGTTATTATTGTGGTGTTGTTTTGGTTATATTGTTGTTCATCTGCCATTTCTAGATATTTATTTATGTTCTTCATACTTTTTATATATGGAATATTACACCCTCCAGGGCCAGGCTCAAGTCAATATGTCTCTCGATACTCCATGTCTAGGACCCGTGGGCCTCGAGACATAATCTCCTTAGTTATCCATAGGCTAGGGGATAACATTTGGCTCCAACTCGGGGACATGTGCTCACCATAGAGCGCATGAGAACCTCAACATCTCTTTCATGACCTGTAACTTCTTGATCTCAACAAAAAATTATTAGCAATCATTTGGGATGGCGATATCACCCCTGGCTCATATATGGTACAATAAATGAAAATAAGCAAGCATATATATAAATGGAAATACAACTACTCTAGCATGAAATGTAGATGGTATATACAATGAATGAAAATGTCTACCTACTTACGTCTACTTACTTGTTGGTTGTATGCTAGGTGTAGTCAAATAACCAGTGAAACCACCCTATCAATGTATCACAATACATGCCTCTGTGCTTCATCATAAACCAAAGCAATGATAAGTTAAGCAAACAAATAACATGAGTTAGAAAGTGTATTTTATCATTGGAAATGGAAAGGTCTAGCTCATGGAGGAGGGTGGTGGGAAAAAGTGGTGCCAAGTCATACTGTTAGAAAAGAGCTCAATCCATCTCAGAAAGGGATCATGAAAAGTCAAGGGTTCAAAAGACTGACTCGAAGAGTCTAAATGTTGGCTACTTTGGATGTCTTCACAATCTGAGACCTAGAAAGGGATTAGTAAGAACCGAAAGGATGACCGACAATTCCTTAAGGGGAAGTTGGAAGACTGTGCTACTAAGCTTCTCCTCAAGGTACCCAACCTTCGCCCAAAAACCAAAAGGAGGTTTTTTCTTACAGAAGACTTGAGATAATGGACATGTTTTCGAACCATACCCTCAATGACATAGCGAGGTAAAATAATGAAAGGGAGGAAACAAATCTCATCACAAGTATTCCTCTTTAGGAAAACAACCTCCTTACTCTCATCAGGATTTGATCACAATGATGGTTGATAATTTTCTTCAAAGAATAAATCCAAGTTCTCAAAGGAACTATCATCAAAGTCCTCAAGGTATGACCAAAAATTATTAGGAGAGCATAGCATCAGGTCATACTTGGGTGTCTGAAAAAAAATTGTAATCATGTCATGTCCTTGTTGCCAAATGCCAATATTATTAGTAACTTCATGTGATAATGGTAAAGCAAAATTTTGGAAATGACCCTCAATGTTGTAAATGGGATACCCATCATATCCAATCACATCCCAATTGCGCTTCCTGACATGTATGAAATCTTCAATATTGTCAACAAAATCATCATATTCCTTATAGCATGAAGGGGTAAAAACATCCAACACTTCTTCACTTTTGACATCACAAGATAAAGAATAATTAAAAAATTGGGAAGGGAAAAATGTCACCTTACTTACTTCTTCTTTTGTAGGAGCTTCAAGTATTTGGATGACTTCATCAAGTGGAATACTTTCTTCTACATCTTCAACTATGCAAGAAGAAAGATCTATCTTGCCTGAGGATTCCATTTCTCCTTCACTCTTTGAATCATAGAATAAGGTATTATCAAAATCCTAAGAATGAAAGCGACTAACCTCATCCTCTTCTTCTTGTTTAGGAGGAATATGCTCATGGATGGATTCATCAGAGGGAGGAGCACATATATATACTTCATCATCGTGTTTGCTATCTCCAGGCTCTCGCTCTTTAACCATATCTTCGTTATCTTCGGTAGAAGCATGAGTAAATTCTTGTTCTTCCTCATGGGATTGGTCACCTTCATCAAGACCCCCTTCCTCAACCTCTTGTTGATTGATGTCTTGTTCTAAATCTTACGAAGTTTCTCCAATAGATGTCTCAAGGGAGGGTACTCTCTTGGGAATATCTGGGGTGTCTTTGGGCTCACAAGCCTTGACTTCTGGAATAGAGTATTTTTCTTTGAATGAGGAGATGTTGGCTTCTATTTCTGTAGCCATATTATAAACTTCATGGATTGTTCTAGGGGTTTCGTCTTCGATAGGGAAACTTATTTTTCCCATAAAGGATTTGGTGTAAAGAAAAAGAAGAAAGTCGTGTGATGAGTGATGGCTTACCGAGATCTGTTGTAATAGCCTTTCATATTTATCATGAAATTCCCCAAAAATTTCATTCTTATTCTTCTTCATGCGAGTTAGTTTTTTTAGCAAAACACAAGGATCCCATTTTTTGAGGAAAACCTCTTCCAATTGATCCATGGTGGCAATACTAGCATCAAGGAGGTCTTCATACCATCTCCTGGCATGATCATGAAGAGTAGAAGATAAAATTTTCATTGCAAGTTCTTTGGCATCGTCACTGATGGGATGAAGTTGAAAGAAAGCATAAAAGTCACACACATGTTTATTATGGTTCTCTTCATCACTACCAGTGAATTTAGGGAGCCATTTTTCATACCTCAGAGGCATTTGTCGAGAATACCCTGATATTTTACCCATATCCAAGGGTTTAAAGTTTATTGGGTCCCATTGAGAAGTCATGGTTGGATTTGGTATTTAGTGGAGTCGCCCGATAATTTTCTTGGAATTATCAAAGGGATGAGGGGATCACCCTCAGTGGAATCGCCAGATAATCCTTTCAAAGTAAAGGATTTTGAGGAAAGACTTCTCGAAAAGTGTCTTCTTTGAGAATAATTGACTTAGTGTTCCCCGACAACGATGCCAAAATTTTGTTGCACAATTTGTACTTGTTCCAAAGGAAAAGGTTAAGGGAAGGAAAATTGGCGTAACATGAGGTTATCCTATCACTGTCACCTCAACAAGATACCTCTTTCTATTTAGAGTTGATGGCCCTAGGGAAACATCCCTGATGACCTGGGGTTTGAGAAGGCCAAGGTTAAAGTGTCTATGAAAAATTCCCCTCTCACAAGTCACACTGATCATAAATTCCCAGGGTTTTAACCAATGAAATAGTGAAGTATTAAGATGTACCTGCCCAAAACAAAGCAATAAGAAAAGATATCTTTTGCAAGTACAACTTGCTATTAGTACTTCATAAAACCATGGAATTTATAAATAAAAGAAATAGTTGATATATGATGAAGGAAACATAAATTTATAGCAGCAATGTTGATAAGACAATAGATTCACAATAAATGCCTTAAAATGTCTGCATAATGACCAAGAATAATTACTCATTAACACCAAAATACTAGCATTTGTCAGAAGAAAATAAGGCAATGTATTTATCAACTTTATCAATTTCTTTTAGGTGCTTTTAGTGCTACAATATATGGCTGTAGCTTACTTTAGTAACAACAACAAATAGGTTAGTGGATTAGACTATTCTAAGGTTAGGAGTAGTTAGTAGAGAGCTCAAGGTAGAGGTTTTGATAGTATTTTTTGTCAATCACTCAATTGTAAGGYTTAGATAAATGATTTTTAGGGTAAATGGAGTCCTTTAGGAAGCAACAAATCTTGAAGGAACAAATGATAAAGAGAGAACTAGAGACAAGAGGGGTCAATAATTGAAGTGTTAGTAGCCCAAGGCTTCAATCACCAAACCCTAGGGTAAAATGGCTACTAGGAAGTAGGTAACCCTAGGCCCTAGTAGTTTTCCTCCTTATTTAGCTCAAAGATGAAAAATATGATGGCTTAGATGAGGCAAAATGTGCCAGGGTGTTGCAATGGCAAGGCCCTTAGCAAAAATCTTCAAGAAAATCGGTTTTGCAGCATAATCTAGTAGGTGAAAGTTATTAAGGCAAGGACAATAACATGTGCTTTAGCATCCTAGGGTTTTAAGCTAGAAATTTCATAATCTTAGTATAAATGCAAGATAAATACAACCATAACCATTCAATGAAGAATAATTGCATAAAATTTACTTACATTCACCATGAATCATTTAGCAAATAACCTAGTTGAACACTTCCACCAAGAAAATTGCCAAAATAGTCCAAAATAAGCCTCCTTCAAGAAGTGTGCACTAAATTTCAGCCAAGTAACCCTAATTAGGGCACAAATTTCAGACCTCACTTAGTGTGAGTCCCAAATCATCCAATAATACTAGGGAACATACCTTATTTATACAGTTACAATGACCAGAATTAGGTCAAAAAGGCCGACATGGCCGGTTTACATGTAATATC
>JASDQU010103014.1:16413-28763 GCA_032191745.1 Picea mariana
ATGTGAGGTATGCACAGAAGCAGTATGGCTGAGAAAGTTGATCTCTGGATTATTTGATCAAGTTCCAGATTCGACGATAATACACTGTGACAACCAGAGTTGTATAAGGCTATCAGAACACCCAGTGTTTCATCAACGGTCGAAACACATTGAGATCAAATACTACTTTATTCGAGATGAAGTCCAGGAAGGAGAAGTGAAGCTCCAGTATATTCCCACAGATGAGCAGACAGTAGATATCGTGACAAAGCCTCTGTCCAGAATAAAGTTTGCATACTTCCGAGACAAATTGGGGATCGTGGAAATAACTCCCTTATCTGAAAGGGAAGAGATGACTCTCTAGGTTGGGAGGGAGCACTAACATATCATTGATTTGAGGACAGTCATTTTCAAGTTTGGAAAATGGTCCAGCATGGGCAGTTCCTTTCCAATTTGGAAAGTGGTTTGAGATTTCTGACGGACAGGCTTTTTCTAGTTTGGAAAATGGTCTAGATCAAACGGTCATTTTCGTAATGAAAATGGTTCGATGGATTGTTGATGTACCATACACAGCGATATCCCTTGTGGCCAGTGTGGGGAAATGGTCTAGGACAGTCTTTCTTCTTGACGGTCACTCTCAGTAGTGGTCAAGAAGACTGGTACGCCTCGTCGGACAGTCATTCTTTCGAAGCTCACAGTTGTAAGCATTTTCGAAGAATGGTTTGTTTTGGAGGTTGGTGCAAGACAGTCATTTCCTTAGGAAATCGTTCGGACAGTCATTCCCTAGGGCAGATTCATTCTCTCCAGGTTGCACTTTGTTTAGTGTCGGAAGAATGGCCCGGATAGGTGAATGGTCCAGGCTTAGAAATCAGGACAGTTATTCTTCCTTGCTTGAGAAGAATAGTCCAGATAGCCCATCGTTGATGCTTTACTCTCTGAGGGCAGAAGCTCTTCCAGATCTCACAGATGTGAGTGGAAGAATGGCCCAGATGACTCAGTTTACATTATGATATTGTTTATGTGCAGGTTGATATCAGATGATATGCTACTGTAGTGGATATGTTCCACTATTTGTCACGGATTAAGTAGTTGTGTACTACTATGGATAGACACAATTGTGTTCTATCAGTTGACATTATACTAGTTGTCATGGAGATTATCCAGTTCGATAATAATGACGGTGCTCCTGATTTAATTAGCCTGTGTGGCTATAATGATGCTACCAGTTGAATGTTATGTTTGTGCTCAAGACCATTATCCGTTATACCTCACTAGCTAGGAGGGAGTGTTGATATTATGGAATCTACGGGAGGTATTAACCTCCATTTGTGACCTTTGACAAGATTAGAATATTCCGGAAGCAAGAAAAGAATTGAATATAACCCTAGAAGAGATGTCGGCTAAAGGAGATAATTAATACTAAGTAATTAGCACCCAGAATGAGAAGTCGTCTCGGGCAGTCTGGCAGAAGCAGTATAAATACAGGAGTCTAGTCTTCATTTTAGCCAGAATTCTCAAAATTGCAGAAGCACACTTGTGCGCACTACAGTTGGCCAGTTTTGTGCGCAAGTCCTGGATAAGTTGTTGCCGCTAGTTTTGAAGTCTATAGTTTCGATCTTTCTGGGTTGGACTCTCTGATCAGTCTTGGTTATCTTTGCTTGGTGCATTAGCCTTGGTTGGATATTGATTTGCTACTGGAATTCTTTTCTCTGTCAAGGTCAAGGTGCTCGGGGGTGGCATTAGTGCCTATGGTTGGGTGACAATATTGCTATATTGTCTATATTAAACGAGCACATCCAATATTCTAACAATTTCTTCCCTCTGATCTCTCTTCCTAATCATATCAAAAATTAATTGACTTGCAATATGGACAATTTTTGGAGTAGACGTTGGCAAATCCCCACTTCATTCCCTAGGATTTTGGCAAGGTGGTATTCCAAGCCACTGGTTTCACTAAACATTTCCATTCCACATAGCTTGCAATTCAGCCTCATTCTATTATGACCATCATATGGTAGACCATACTCCCACATTGGGTCCAATAGCTCTGATATTGTGAAATTTGTAGAGCACTCGTTAAATTATTAAACCTATGGCACAAAACAAATGAAGAAATTCAAAATCCAGATCCACAAAAAAATTGAAATAATGCTACATTTAAAATATCATAGCTAGATAAGTTTTAAATCTCCCATTAAAAAAAGGAAAGAAGAAGTATATCTAATGGACAGTGCAAACCCTATACTAAATCTTGAAAAACAAAGAAAATAAAGGCATAAATTTTTCTACATAACTGGGAATATGGATATGGTAGATTGGAGTAAATCCCCACTCCACAAATGCTCGATTGATAGCAATGAAAACTAAAAATTTCCCCTTGTTTGCCTAATGGAAAATTGTCATGGTATCCTCAGAGTTCCATCCTCTTAGTCACTTTTGCAAAATGAGGGTAAAAAAACCCAATGTTATCGCACAATCTATACTTTCCCAAAGCCTAAGACAAGTCAGACAAGATTGGCATAACAATGGGATGACCTATCACTGTCACTTCAATAGGAAATCCCTTTCTTTTAGGAGTAGGAAAGAAGCCACCCCAAAGGAGGCTTCCCTAGTGACCTAAAGGGTTGGTGAAATAAGACAATGATAAAGGTACCCCCCTCTCACTCGTCACTCAAATGAAAGGTTTGTGTCTCAAGGGGTGAAGCAATTCAAGAAGGTGAAGTGTACCTGCCCAGAACAAAACAACACAGCATATATATATATATATATATGGAAATTAAGTAAAAAAATGATATATAAGATTCAAGAGACAGTAAACCACTGAAATATATGCTAGCTGATATAAAAGTGCAGCAGTTAATAGGTCTACAACAGCAATAAAAAAATATGTAACATCTACAAAAATACTCTTTAGAAAATGCTTTAAAAGACGATAGAAATATCGCATTAATGTATAGGATGATAGTAACTTGTCATAAACAAACTCTGACGTATTAAGCTAGCAATGAATGTAGATTATGCAGAAAAATTGCTGCTCTAAGATGGTTGTAGCAAACAATTATAACAGCAGCAATAAAGTTAGTTTCCTAGGCTAAATTAGTGCTAGTTTTGGTTAGTAAAAGCTCGAGGAAGTTAGGTTTGAGTGTTTGTTGAAATATCCCTGATCCAGCTGATCTGGATATCTACTACGTGTTGCCGTCCTTATACACACTTGCAAACATGAGCTAAGTCCGACTCACTTAGTGTGTCTTTGGAGGCAGAATGCCTAGGTTCCCAGCCCACGCTGTCACTTTGACCGGAACCTCTTCCGTCTAGGCTTACTCCTAGGGAAGCCAAAGAGGGTAGACCTTAGTTACTAAGTGTGTTAGAGTTAGGTTCTAGGAGTTAATTTTAATTTGTTAAGGTTAGAGGGAATTCTAATCCTAAGATGCTAAGGCAACCATGCAAGATGCAAGGGTTAACATGAGAAGCAAGCCTTTTCCCTAGGTCAACTAAGACTAGTGCCTAGAAATTGGGCAAGGGGTCAACTATGTTCAAGGGTTGCTTATTACAAAAGATTACAAGTCACAATTTTACAAGAAAGAATAACTCAATAAAAGAATACCATGTACATTTACTTACAAGATTTACAAGTTAAAGAATGATAGACTACAACAACAATCTAACCAAGTATTTGTTCAATGTGTGCAGGATATAGAAGATCAAAGCATCAAATTACATCACCATTTGCACAAGATTATCATCAATATTACAAAGGAGAGTTAAAAACAGTTATTATGAAGATATTGAAGACAATCTAGACTCTTTATTATTAAGCCCACCAACTATTATTAGATTTGGCCAAGGGTTTAATAATTAGGCTTTTCTTAAGATTTACAAATTTTATTAGCTTTCACCAAAGCCTCCTCCTCTTGTTGCCAAATAACTGTTGGACGCTCAAGATAGTATGGCAACGAGGCCAACCCTAGCAGAACCAGTCAGCCCTGACAGTAAGAGTACTTCCCGGAGAGGACACCCACCTGGAGCGCCACAGGACAGTCCCCTGCCACTACCCTTCGTTGTTTTCCTCAAACCCGTTTTAGATGGTGGAGATGGTGGTCTAAGGTACCCTAAAGTAGTCTATTAAGTATGTATAACAATTAGGTAGACTTTTTGGTGATTTAGAGAGTGTTCAGAAGGTTTTAAAGTACCTTTTCAGTGCAAAATAATGAGATGGCCGAAACTGTTATTTGCTCCAAGAGTGTGTTGCTTAAGCTTAAAACAATGAGTGAATCAACACATTATAAAGCAAATAAGAGAGATAGCTGAAAGAAATAGAGATTATATCAAATGCACATCAATATAAGTTTGATTAGAAACAATAGATAAATGGCAGAAACAGCTTGCCTTAAAGAAATGAAGAAGATTTAAGTGTTTGCCAACTTAACCATTCAACACAATTTAAGCCCAAGACATGGCTACCAATAGATATGAGCAATGAAGCAGATAACCACTTATATGTTAAGCACTTTAAGATGTATTAAGCATGAAAGTAAAACGTGTGCTTAAGAGATAGATTAAAAGCTTGAAGAGAAATGAACTAAGCAAGATCCAAATATGAGAACTTAAGTGTGTTGCCCAATGGGCTTAAGATGAGAGATTAGATCTAAAACATAAGCATTAAAGACATTAAACCATTTAGATCAATCACATCACATGAAAAATAAAGCATTAACACTTATCTCTACCTCTTTGGGGGGTTCCTCTCCCAACTAAGTAGGTTATTAGTTATCTTGTCTTAGTTAGGTTAATTGTTCTTGGATCTTATTATTAGAGCAAACTTAGCAAGATATGAGCAAGAAAGAAAGTAAAGTAAATAGCAAACTAATCTACAAGCAATCAAGCAAACCCACGTCAAGGTTGAGAAGGTGCCCTCACCTTCTAAACCTTGCGGCCAAGCTAAAAGAAAACTCAAAAGAATAAAGGGAAAAAGCTAGATCTACCCACGTCCTACCTACCCACAAGCTTGAAGAAGAGGGGAGGCCGTACCACTTCCCCTCTTACACTTCAAGCTTGAACAATCAAACAAATAAGAAGGAAAAGTGCACTTCTAGGCTAAGAAAAGACAAGAGAGGGTTAGAGATAGCTACCAAACTCCCCCAAGGGGTCTTGAAGTGTTGTGTGTGTCTCTTTGGGGCAGCCAAAAGCCTCCTATCAGATCTGATATACCTGTTAAAACAGCAAGCTTTGCTTGCTAGGATGGCTACACACAACCAAACAAGGTTAAGGAAACCCTTGCCCTTTTGGGACAAGAACTTTCCACAAGACAAGATATAGATTTTAAATTATTTTTGACCTATCTAAACCAATATATGCTAGCTGAAAAATGAGATTGATGTACAGCAAAATAGAGAAAAGTAATAGATCTAGATAGTTGCAGTGTAGAAAAGCTTCAAGTGACCCTTCCCTTCTAGAAGGAGTTCCCAATGAAACTTTGAAGGTGAACCAGCAATATTCTTTCAAACCCAAGCATACACAAGACAATACGTTGATGCAATGATAATAAACAACACTTCAATTTAAATCACACATCAAGATCTATAGACTAATAGGCATACGCACTACTAATCCTACCTAGATAACACTTTATCTAAGATCTAGTGTTGCAAGAAATAAGAAACAACATTGAACAATATTACCTCCATTTGCATAAGAATAGCAAGAACACGCATTACCCTTCTTGTTGTCCTCCAAAGCTTCCAAATATTATTACCAAGGAAATGATCTTGGAGAGGAATACTCCAAAACCCTAGAGCAAGAATGAAATGAGAATGAATGAAATGACAAGAGAGAGAGAGAGGAAAATCAAGTAGCATAACAATAGCTCAAGAAATGGTGAGTTGGGAGTGAGGAATGAGATCTATTTATACTTGGAGAGGCAAACCTACCTCTCTTGGATCTAAGCCAAGTGTCCACCACCAAGAATAAGAGTAGATCTCAAGGCTAGGGCACACCATCTAGGGTTTGAAAGTTAGATCTAGGGTGTAGAAAAATGTAGGACGTGTTGGGATCAAGCAAAGAGGTGTGGGAGGCCTTGGGATTGATGCCAAGGAAGGTGAGAGGTCACAAATAATTTTTAAAAAATCATTTGTGGAGTTTCTAGAAGAGGGGGGCGTAACTCCTCTTGGAGGGGGCAAAAAAAGGGTGAAAATGAAGGAATGGAGGGGGCTTAATGAGAAAAAAGGAGTGGGATCACCCTAGGAGGTGATGTGGGGGTTAAAGGGAGTCATAACTCATGAGAGGGGACTCCAAATAAGTCACAACAACCTCCACCAAGGAAAAACGTCAATCCCCCTCGGGGGGCGTGATTTTTGAATGTGGAGGTGGAAAAAAGGGTTAAACAAGGTTGAAAAAGGTTGGGAGGCTAAGGTTATGCTTAGGGAGGCTCTCTCTAACCTTTATTCCATCATTTCACATCATCTAACTCATTATTACAATTTTACATTTTGCCATGCTTGGACTTTAGCAATTAAAATTGTTGTTTTAGACTGACTGACACTCTAGGTGGACTAACCCATGGCTAAAGTTGTCCGACCGAGTTGAAACTTGGTCCATGGATGTAGGGGGTGTTGTTCCATTTCTTTTGAACACAAATACCCCTATCAAAAGTCCAAGGATCCAGTTTTTACAATTATTGCTCAAAAACAATTAATTAATTAAATAATTAAACCTCCAAACTTAGGGAAATTTAATTAAAAATTAATTAATTAAAAAAAACTAACCTAGACTCGACGGAATTCCGCGAAACTTTCTATAATGTCTTACATGGTCATTTACAATGAATTCCTTATATAGTTACCAAAACACAAGCCCACTAGAACGTTGTTCACCACTTTGGAGGACATATGTAAAGTGTGAGGGAAAAACACAAGGGAAATCAGTAAGGCTGAAAAGCCCACTGATAACCTGAGGATAAAAAACCCCCGGTGAACGGAACTCTCCCAGTGAACTGATCCCAAGGTAATTGACCTAGACATGACTCATGCAGACCTATTACATTATTAACCCACGTAGGGGTGTGGAAATTCCAAATACAAAAACAAATGCTGGGCCAAACACAGCCCTGTAGAACCAAAAGTCTTCAACAATACAGGCATCTGATGATGCATCTCTTCATGGCACATGAGTTGACCACCGGTGCTAAATGGGCGGTCAACACTACGGATCTAGTGTTCTGTCTCACGGATCTGATACTCTAGGGGTTTCTGGATGCGTTTTAACTTCAGATCTGATACTTTGGGAGTTTGTGGATGTGTTTTAGTTATGTGCTTGAGATGTTTGTGGTTGTTGCATGTGCATGTTATACATTATGGTTTAAACAATATATATATGATGCATGCAAAAATAAGGAATAACACCTACCCAATAATATGTATTATGAGATTTAAGTAGGGAAATACAATGAAATACTAAAAATATAGAAGATAGTCGTCGGTGAGATCTCATGGATCGTCACTGGAATACAAACAAATAACATAAAATACCCGTGATTAGAAGATGAAGGCAGATCTTATGCATGCACGGATAGATCGGCAAAATCGGTGGTTCCGGAGAAGCACGGTATCCGCTACAAACTGGAAAACTCGTCCGGAAAGCTATACCCGTCGGAATGAACTGGAAATTGTCTCAATAGAAGCGCCCTGGCCTCTAGACTGATCCTGGTGACTGTCGGATGAAGATTTGCCCTCTGATGCTCCGAATATCGTCCCCTGGGGGTCTGCGCACCTCCTGGGCTCTCTGGATGCGCCCAAATGATTTCACCAACGAAATCGTCTGATATAGGACTCAAAATGTTCACCTCGCCAAATACAGAACTGGGTCGGAAGGGTTTCCCCAGATCTGCTCTGATGCTTCGTCTATGACCTCAACTGTCCTTCCACAAGAGTTGCGCCCTAGATGGCTTAATGATGTGTTTTGAAGGATTCCACCATCCGAATCTGATAGTAGGTGGCTTAATCAATGCGCCCTGGCTAGATCTCAACTGGGTCGGAAGGAAACTGTAATCTGAGCTCTGATCTTGTGCAGCTACACAAACCCTCTATCTGACCTTCGCCCTCATTGGCTGAGCTGCGCACACTGCAAACTGGATACTCCTGAATAGCACGGTGAAATACCTGAATGGCATCTCCGATAGGCTAGGGTGTGTCTCTCAACACCGAAACCGATCAATGGTGGTGGTTTCCTCCAAAAATCCACAAAACAGTAGAAGTTGAATCTCTTCCTCCTCTGGGAACCTCAACATCAAATCATAATAATGCATAATGAGGAATTAGGTCAAATTTCTCCCTTTATACTCTTCCCGATCTAATTCACCATTGACCTCACTTAAGCTAGGTGCTTTTCCTCCTAAGGTGAGTAATTACTTAATTAANTCAACTGTCCTTCCACAAGAGTTGCGCCCTAGATGGCTTAATGATGTGTTTTGAAGGATTCCACCATCTGAATCTGATAGTAGGTGGCTTAATCAATGCGCCCTGGCTGGATCTCAACTGGGTCGGAAGGAAACTGTAATCTGAGCTCTGATCTTGTGCAGCTACACAAACCCTCTATCTGACCTTGCGCCCTCATTGGCTGAGATGCGCACACTGCAAACTGGATACTCCTGAATAGCACGGTGAAATACCTGAATGGCATCTCCGATAGGCTAGGGTGTGTCTCTCAACACCGAAACCGATCAATGGTGGTGGTTTCCTCCAGAAATCCACAAAACAGTAGAAGTTGAATCTCTTGCTCCTCTGGGAACCTCAACATCAAATTATAATAATGCATAATGAGGAATTAGGTCAAATTTCTCCCTTTATACTCTTCCCGATCTAATTCACCATTGACCTCACTTAAGCTAGGTGCTTTTCCTCCTAAGGTGAGTAATTACTTAATTAAGTGCCCCTTTAGCACCTTTCTATTCTAATTCTTCGTTGACTTAGGCTTAAGTGACTTCTCTTATGCTTTTTGGCTTAATTCATCGTTTGGCCACCAAATCATCCTTATTTCTCCCTTTGTTCCCTGTTTGTGCCTGACTATAGTCTACGAGAACACATAGACTACTAAGTCACTCCCTGTTGGCCTACTCTTGGGAACGGGACATCATAGTCCTCCCTTCCCGAGATTGCTTATCCTCAAGCAACATCAATCCTGGGTGCTGCAAAATATGCTCTCCCTCCCATGTGGCATCCTCCACTGGAAGACCCCTCCATCTAACCAAGCACTCCCTGATGACCCTACTCTTCAACCTGCGCTCTCTCTGCTCTAGTACCTCCTCCGGCACTAGCTCCAACTAGCCCTCCTCATCCAAAGGTGGAAACTCCTCTGAAATGCTAATATGTTGTCCCACAACCTTTTGAAGGCAAGAGACGTGAAAGACGTTATGAATCTTGCTACCCTCTAGTAGCTCTAGCTCGTATGCCACGTCGTCTATCCTCCTGATGACTGTATGGCCCATAAAACTTCGGCTTTAGCTTCTGTGCTCCGCTCCTCTTCAAGGAGGACTATCTGTATGGCTGTAATCGCAAGAAAACCAAATCCCCTAACTCAAAACTGCGCTCAACTCTCTTTCCGTCTGCATAGAGCTTTTGTTGGTTCTGAGCCATCTGCAAGTTCTCTCTCACTACCTGTAGAATCCTCTGACTCTCCTCCACCCAGTCTTTGGCCCCCGGGACCCTGTTGTCCCCAAACACAGACTTCACAAAGGAGGGTGCATTGTATCCATACAGTGCCCTGAACGGTGACATCCTAATAAACATATGGTAAGTGGTGTTGTAGCAATACTCACCCATGTGCGTTGTTGCCCCCCCACATAGTTCGTTAGATACCCCTCCACCCATTTGTTAACAATCTTTGTCTGTCCATCTGTCTGTGGGTGGTAGCTGGTACTCGTAGCGAGCTCTGTGCCTGTCAATCTGAAAAGCTCATGCCAAAAGCGTTGATGAAGCGCCCATCTCTATCACTGACTATCTGCCTAGGTAAACCATACAACCGGAATACCTCCCTGAAAAACAACTCTGCTACCTGTATGGCCTTGTAGTCCGTGGGTATGGCAAAGAAATGTGCAAATTTGGTCAGCATGTCAACCACCACAAATATACAGTCCCTGCCCTGCACTCGAAGAAGGCCTGTAATGAAATCCATAGAAATGCTCTCCTATTTCTTCTCTGGAATGGGTAGAGGTTGTAGCAACCCTGTGGGGTGTGTCTGCTCGGACTTGTTCTGTTGATAAGTCGTGCACTCCCAAATGTGTTTCAGTACATCATCCTTGAGACCCATCCATGAGAATCTCTCCTTGATCTGCCTATACGTTTTGAAGTACCCCTGATGCCCTGTTGTAGGCGAATCATGACACACCTTCAGAATTTTCCCCTTCAGGGTAGATTCTGGAACCAAGTAGATCCGGCCCTTGTAGAAAATGACGTCATCAAGAACCCGATATCTATCATCAACCACCTGTCCATCCATCACTTCACAAGAAAATTTGTTTTTAAAGTACTCCGCCAACAAATGAGCTTTCCAATCTGTGCAAACGTCCAACATCGAACACCCTATTGGCCTCCTGGACAAGGCATCTTCTATGATATTCCTTTTTCCCTTGACATACTCAATGTCAAAGTCAAAGGCTTGGATCTTGGAGACCCACTTATGTTGTCTCTCACTAAGGTCTTTCTGATCTAGAAAATACTTGAGACTCTTATGATCAGTGTTCACTACAAATCTGTTGCCTACTAGATACTGCCTGAATTTGGTTAAGGCATGCATGATCGCTAGCGTTTCCTTGTCGTAAATAGGATAGAGTCTCTCCGACTCATTGAGCTTTATGCTCTCAAACATAATGGGGTGGCCCCCTGCATCAAAACTGCTCCAATCCCCACCCTTGATGCGTCGCACTCTAAGACAAATGGTTGTGAGAAGTCTGAAAGGGCTAGAACAAGGCATGTGCTCATAACCTCCTTCATTTTATCAAATGTTTGTTGTGACTCCTCTGTCTAATGAAAAGCACCCTTCTTGGTCAAGTCTATGAGTGGTGCTCCCAACTGTGAAAAGCCCTTGACGAACCGCATGTAGTAACTGCATAACCCAAAGAATCCCTTCAACTCTGTGAGGCTCTTGGGTGTTGGCCAATCCAGAATGGCCCTGATCTTCTCCTGATGAACCTGTACTCCCTGCTCACTAATGATATGCCCTAAGTACAGTAGTTCTCTCATGCCAAACTCACATTTGAATTCCTTGGCATATAATGACTATGCCTGCATAATGCTCAAGACCTCCTCCAAATGTGCCAAATGTTCATCCCACGTCCTATTGTATATCAATATATCATCAAAGAACACCAAAAGGTATTTCCTCAACTGTCCTATGAAGATGTGGTTCATGCAAGACTGGAAAGTGGTCAGTGCATTAGTCAACCCAAAGGGCATGACCAAGAACTCAAAATATCCGAAGTGGCATCTGAATGCGGTCTTCTCTACATCATGCTCCCTGATGTTGATCTAATGATACCCGTATCGCAAATCGATCTTGGTGAAGAAAATTGCCCCATACAACTCGTAGAGCTCTGTAATAAATGCACATCCGCAATGTGCCATGCTTCCTCAGTACCACAACGACTGAAGAGGCAAAAGGACTCGTGTTGGGCCTGATGTGCCCCATCGCAAGCAACTCTTTGATTGCTTTCTCAATCTCGTCCTTGAACCTCTTGGGATGCCTATAAGGCGCAGTGATCACCGGTGTAGCCCCTGCCTCCAACTCGATCGTGTGCTTAAATCCTCTATTTGGTGGTCTCCCTGGTGGTATCGACCCAAACACTGGCTCATACTGGCTCAGAAGCTCTCTGATCTGTGGATGGTACTGTTCTCTGCCCTCTGAATCCTTCTGTGTGGTGATCAAACACTCTGTTGCATAGGCCACATCACCGTGACGGAAGATCCTCTCCATCTGTTTTGTCGATACTGCTCGTGGTGCTCCTGTAGACATGCCTCTCAGTACCACTCTCGATCCACTGGTGTCTCTGAAGCTCATGGTCAACGTCTGATAGTTGAACCCAATCTCCCTAATGAATATAACCATTGTACCCCCTGTTGCCGTCCTTATACACAATTGCAAACGTGAGCTAAGTCCTGCTCACTTAGTGTGTCCTCGGAGGCACAATGCCTAGATTCAAAGTCCACGTTGTCACTTTGACTTGAACCTCTTCCGTCTAGGCTAACTCCTAGGGAAGCCAAGGGGGGTAGACCCTAGTTACTAGATGAGATTTATAGTTTAATGTTCTAGGAGTTGGTTTTAATTGGTTAAAAGGTTAAGGGGAATCTAGCCTATGATGTCAATCAGCAAATGCAAGATGCAAC
>JASDQU010103014.1:34642-45804 GCA_032191745.1 Picea mariana
ACAAAAGACTGATCAGATAATCCCAAACCCTAGCCAAGAGATATTCAAGCCAACATTGAAAACTTGTTGCTGCTGCAACTACACCAGCAACTCTCCTCCAAACCTGCGCACAAGACTGCAACTGCAGTGCGCACCAAACTGGTAACTGCAATTCTGAGATGTCACAAATGAGAACTGGCGCCCTGTATTTATAGTGGTTCTGCCAGTTTTGTTGGGGCCGACTTCTCCTTCTGGATAAGTGTCTGTTCAGTATATTATTATTATTTCTGGTCGACTTCTTCTCTTGGAGGCTAATAACTTAATATAAATTATCTTCTTTGAGCCGACAAGGCTTCTAGGGTTATTAGCCAACTCATTAGGGTTTCTCTTGCTTCCCGAAGTCTTCTATTCTCGTCAGGTTCACACGTGGAGGTAAATACCTCCCGCAGCTACCATAATATTAACACTTGCAAGTGTGTAATTGTATTGTTGATGTTGTAGATTGAAAATTAAATNTATTAGCCAACTCATTAGGGTTTCTCTTGCTTCCCGGAGTCTTCTATTCTCGTCAGGTTCACACGTGGAGGTAAATACCTCCCACATCTACCATAATATTAACACTTGCAAGTGTGTAATTGTATTGTTGATGTTGTAGATTGAAAATTAAATTAAGTGAGTTAGTGTGAGATTAATTTTAGCCCTATCTAGGTGTCAACCCAAAAACTCTCATTCCCCTATTACCAAGTGGTTGTTGGATGCTCAAGAAGTAAGGCAACGAGGCCTACCCTAGCTTCACAGGTCAACCCTAAGGCCGAGTACTCCGGAAAACCTTTCGTGGCTTTCCTCAAAACCCCGTTTTAAGTGGCAAAGATGGTGAGTTATGGTGTCCTATTAGGTCTAATTAGTTTATTTTAGACCTATGAGCTAAATATGGCAAAGTGTGACTGAATGTTTGTAGCTTGCTCAACAAAGGATTGCCAAAATACTGAAGACGAGTGTGAACTCTTAACAATGAAATTGCAGATTTAGTTCTTAAGTGTTGAATTATTGCATGTAAATGTAAGAACTAGAATGCTTGTGAAACTGAGATCTGAAAAATGTTGTGAAGGCTGAAGCCTTTGAAACACAAGATCGCAAGTTAAATTCACTTATAAAGATTAGATTGTATATAAAACATAAAGCAAAACATATAACTTGCCGAAATTAAAAATGATTAATTATCACTTGGAGGTACCAATACTTGCATGCATGTATTAAAATATAGACCTAAGAGCGATTACTGCATGTGAAGTAAATGACTGAAATGAAAGATTAATTAACCAGTTATTTGATGCATGTGTGTTGGATTAAGATTAGAGAAACTGAAACTTGCATGCAACGGATAATAAATATCTAATCTAAGCTTCCACGGGCTCTAAGCTAGCATGTGTTAAGTGTGAGATCTACTCTAGATTATTTTAGCTTTAAGCATGCATGTAGAAATCACTACTAATCTAGCTAAACTAAGCAAGGAAAGACAGAAAAGAAAACTAATCTAAACTTGCAAAGTAAAGACTGAAGGAAAGGAAAGCAAGCCGCTTGGGTACAACTCCTTTGGGCTTGCGTTTACAGTATTTTGGAGAGGAAAGAAAGATGAGAAATTGTTACCACTTCAAGGAGTTGTTTTGAGGGTGTGTTGTGTATGGAATTGGGCAGCATGCCCTCTTGTCCTGGTGAGAATCTGCAAAAATCAGCAAGCTATTGCTTGTTGATTTGAGCTGCAACACACTCAACAAAGTTATGAAATTTATGTTTTTAGGCAGAAATTTCATGCATACAAAAACCAGAAAATTGTATTGATTAAGTGACCAATCTAAGCATGCTAAATACCAAAATCTGAAAGTGTAAGAATGAGGGAGAAGAACAGAAAATTGCTTGTGAAGTGTAAGTGAAGATGAGGGCAGATTCGTCCTTGAAGCTCTCCCAACAACTTCCTTTCAAGGCAACCTGCAAGCTTCAATAAACAGTGAGATCAAATAGATAAATGGATTGCATGCATGGATAATACAACAAAGTTAGTATTAAACATGAATATAACGCATATAGGCAAGCAAACAAAGTTTTACTCCACCTAACCAAGCAAACAAAGTTATACCTCAGCTATACTATTCTAATGATCACAAAATACTGAAAACAAGAACAACATCACCTCGAGTATGTAAATGAAGCATGTAGACAAAATCCAACACTCCCAATTCCTCGAAAGCGATTTTTGTATTATTAAATGAGAAGAGGTTGTAGCAACAATGTTGCTCCAACCTCTTCAATAACCAAAACTAGTGAAGCAATATGACAATAGTGAAAGAGAAGGAATGGGATGGAGAGAATTTGGTAGCATAACAATACTGTCAAGAATGGTGTTGAATGAGGGAGTGAGGGGTTTCTCATATAGCCTTGGGAGACCAAGAGACCCATCTTGGATCTTCAACACTTGTCAAAGATCCCAAGGTGAAGACAACTCATTGAGAAAAGCCACCAATGAGATGATAGGCTTTTAGGGTGAGGGGAAATGGCATGTAAAAGAGTTGGAAGGTTGAGTTGGCCTCATGAAGAAGACGTATTGGTCAAAGAGAACACCCACGCTTTCTTTGAAATCAAACTTCCAAAATTTAAGTGATGTTTCCACTCTATCCATTAAAGAAAGTGTATGTTTCCAATACGAGCATGAGTGAACAAGAGAAAGCATGAGGAAAAGCGTGAGGGAATTGGTAAGGAAGAGTGTGTGGGACACACTCTAAGTGTGATGTGGATGAAAAGGGTAGGCGTATTGGTTGAAGGAAAGGCCCACGCCTTCCTTAAAACGAGAATCCACCTTTTTTAAAAAGATGTTTCCATTTTCAAACGAGATAGGGGACATAAGCATTAAGGGAAGTGTGAGTTTTGAAAAAGAAAGTTGGTACATGAGGGAGTGGCTTGGAGCATGGAGTCCACACTCCTAAAGTGAGGTGGATGGGCAAGAAGGAAGGGCGCACCTCATGAGGAGGGGCCCTCAACCAATTATTAAATCAAAAATTTAAAGCTCACGTGGGGAGGGTGTAGGTATCCCTTAATTGGGAATTAAATTAAAAGGTGGGTAATAAATTAAAGTGGGTTTAAAGGTGTAGGTAAAGGGTTAGGATGGGTTGGGTAGTCTCTCTTAACACTAATGCCACTTACTTCACCCGATTTGACTAACTATTACAAAATTGGCATTTGCCCATGTCCTGGGTATGGCAATTAAAATCATCGTTTTCCGAAAAAACTCCTAAGTGGACAAACAACCTAGCAAAACTCGTCCAACTGAGTTGAAACTTGGTCCACAGGTGTAGGGGATCTCATTAGCTTTCTTTTGAGTACAAATACCCCTATCAAAAATCTCAAGACCTAAGTTTTACATTAAATACCCATAATTAATTAATTAATTCAAAACCTTAAAAAAAACCTAGCTATACTTGACGGAATTCCGCAAAATTTCGCGTGTTGTCTTACATGGTCATTTACAACATTCCTAAACACTAGCTACCTAGGAATGACTTCATTAGAACGCCTTCCACCACTTTGGAGGATTTATTGGGTGGGAGTGAAAAACTCAAGGGAGATTAACCCGGATGATTGGGCCACATTAACCTCCTGAGGATAAAAAACACTCAGTGAAAGGGACTCCCCTAATGAAGAAACCCTAAGGCAACTGACCTAACATGATCCATGTAGACCTATTACATTATAAACCCGCACAGGGGTGCGGTAATCCCGCTTACAAAACTGTGTGCTGGAGCAAAAAAAATGCCCTGTAGAACCAATTAGTCTTCGACATGTTTGCATCTGTTGATGCATATCTTCATGGTACATGGAGTTGACCCCCTAGTTGAAGAGGCAGTCAACACCCCCAATACTGCATCTGTATCTGACAAGTCAACTACATAGAAAGTGCGTGTCAAGGTGTAGTTGCCTAGTTTGACCTCTAAGTCTAGGATCGTGTCCAAACATGTCATAGTGTATCCATCTGCCACTGCTACGTGGAATCCCTCAAACTCCTCAGTGCGTAACCCCCTCCTAGCTACTAAGGACGCATCTATGAAATTGTGGGTGGCGCCACCATCAACTAAAGCGGTCATGCGCTGCCCCTGTACAAGGCCCTTAAACCTGAGAGTGTTGTACCTAGGTACTCTTGAAAGGGTGGCTATGGTTCCCCCTTTCACCTCTCTACGAGGTTTTGTCTCCTCCTTGGGCTGTGCCCCTGCTGAGGTTTCTTCGGCTGCTACTCTGGCTCATGAGTGGTCTCGTCCTCTGAATCACTGTTTGCCCGTGCCCCAATATCCTCGTCCTCCTCCTCACTGCCTGATTCCACTTCAATGTAGTGAATCTGTCCCTTTTCCATGCATCTATTCCCTGGGACTCAAGGGTCTCTGGAAGAGAAGCAAAGCTTCTTCCTCATCAACTCCCGTCTCGTGTCATCATCCAGCTTGGGCTTACCCTTCCATTCCCTTTGAGGATTCTTTTGATCCTTGTCTCTCTATGGTACAAAGGGTTTAGTAAAGGTTTTGTGTTTTTGCGCTGAGTCCCCCATGTCTCTCGTATGCACAATGGCCTCCTGTAAGGTATGAGGCTTGAAAGCCTTAACCCAACCCCTCAAGTGCTCTGTCAAAGCCTCGATGAACAGCATTACCAACCTCTGCTCAGATATATCGGATACGGCCACGACCTTCCACTGGAACTCTGAGATGAAGGCCTCAACTGATCCGGACTACCTCAACTGTGTAAGATCCCTGAAGTGGAGCTCTGGATCTCTCCTATCAAATCTCTCCATCAACCTCTCAGTGAACTCCAAATATAAGGTAATGTGATTGTGACCCAACGTCACCAATCCATGGTACCACCACTCGTGGGCCTCCCCCTCTAAGTGCAATGTGGCGAAGCTAATAGCTTCTGACTCTGTCATCGGGTTAAGCTTGAAGTATGTGTCAAGCTTCTAAACCCATGCCTGAGCTGAGCAACGTGATGATCTGTCGAAAGTAGGAATGTTCGGTTTTCCCACTTTCTTGATGAAATCCATGTTGTGAGTCTGCTCGTTGCCTCTTTGTGCCTCCCGGGGTCTGTTTCGATATTTGATCGAACAGTAGTCCATCAAACTCATGTCTGCATCGAACTCCGGTCCTAATGTCAAGTAGTCTCTCCTATACTCCACGAATGAATCCTGTAGCACCACTTGCCCCTGACCCGGCTGTCCTCCTGCCTGCCCTGGTTGTCCCAAAGGTTGTCCCAATGTCTGTCCTGTTTGGAACTGTGGATATAAAGGTCGGGGAATCCTCCTAGATGATGTGTAAGCTCGGGTTGGTGAAGGGTTTGGACTAGCCCCTCCCTGAGATCCACTGGAGCCACTGGCCCCACCTCCCTGGTGTCCTCCTGAACCACTCGGTCCTCCTGCGGCATTGGCACCTAGTGCTCATACTATGCTGGAGCATATGTGCACTAAGGTTCATCTGTTGTATGGTTGTCAACAGATCTCTCTGTCCCCTAGCTAGGTCACTCAACATGGCCTGCGTGCTGTCAAGATGTATCTCGAGGCCTTTCCCCATGCCCTCAGGTGTCTCACGTCTATCACCCATAGTCCTCTCTATCCCGGCCTCTGTGTCTCAACTGATATGCTCTATGTCCTCTATCTCTGGCTAGGTATCTGACTGAGTGTGGAAGGGGGTGTAATCCCTTCAGTTTCTATCTCTCTTATCTCTGCTATGACCTCTGCAGTACTGGATGTACTCGTCTCCAATATGTCCTCGACCCCCTAGGTATTCTTCACCTGTTCTCGGAATCATGGGGTCATGAAAAGTTCTTCTTCACAGGCGGGCAGGAAGAAGGCTCTGATACCACTGAAATATCCCTGATCCAGCTGATCTGATCTGGATATCTACTACGGATCTAGTGTTTTGTCTCACAAATCTGATACTTTGGGGGTTTCTAGATGCGTTTTATCTTCAGATCTGATACTCTGGGGGTTTCTGGATGCATTTTAGTTATGTGCTTGAGATGTTTGTGGTTGTTGCATGTGCATGTTATACACTATGGTTTGAACAGTATATATATTATGCATGCGGAAATAAGGAATAACAACCACCCAATAATATGTATTATGAGATTTAAGCAGGGAAATACAATGAAATACTAGAAATATAGAAGATAGTCGTCAGTTAGATCTCATGGATCGTCACTGGAATACAAACAAATAACATAAAATACTCATGATCAGAAGATGAAGGCAGATCTAATGCATGCACGGATAAATCGACAAAATCGGCGGTTYCGGAGAAGCACGGTAACTGCTACAAACTGGAAAACTCGTCCGAAAGGCTATACCCGTCGGAATGAGCTAGAAACTGTCCCAATAGAAGCGCCCTGGCCTCTAGACTGATCCTGGTGACTGTCGGATGGAATATTTGTCCTCTGATGCTCCGGATCTCGTCCCCTGGGGTCTGCGCACCTCCTGGGCTCTCTGGATGCGCCCAAATGATTCCACCAACGGAATCGTCTGATATAGGACTCAAAATGTTCGCCCCACCAAATGCAGAACTGGGTCGAAAGGGTTTCCTCAGATCTGCTCTGATGCTCTGTCTATGACCTCAACTGTCCTTCCACAAGAGTTGTGCCCTAGATGGTTGAATGATGCGCTCTCAAGGATTCCACCGTCTGAATCTGATGGTAGGTGCCTCAATCAATGCGCCCTGGCTGGATCTCAATTGGGTCGGAAAGAAACTGCAATCCGAGCTTTGAACTCGTGCAGCTACACAAACCCTTTATCTGACCTTGCGCCCTCACTGGCTGAGCTGCGCACACTGCAAACTAGATACTCCTGAATAGCACGGTGAAATACCTAGATGGTATCTTCGATGGGCTAGGGTGTGTCTCTCAACACCAAAACCGATCAATGGTGGTGGTTTCCTCCAGAAATCCACAAAACAGTAGAAATTGAATCTCTTCCTCCTTTGGGAACCTCAACATCAAATCATAACAATGCATAATGAGGAATTAGGTCGAATTCCTCCCTTTATACTCTTCCCGATCTAATTCACCATTGACCTCACTTAAGCTAGGCATTTTTCCTCCTAAGGTGAGTAATTAATTAATTAAGTCCCCCTTTAGAACCTTTTCATTCTAATTCTTCGTTGACTTAGGCTTAAGTGACTTTTCCTATGCTTTTTGGCTTAATTCATCGTTTGGCCACCAAATCATCCTTATTTATCCCTTTGTTCCCTGTTTGTGCCTGACTATAGTCTACGGGAACACATAGACTACTAAGTCACTCCCTATTGGCCTACTCTTAGGAACGGGACATCACATTTGTTTGATCCCTCAACCAAAGAGAGGTGAAGACTAGTGCCTTTGAGGGGTTATGGAGGCAAAAGTTTAGCAACATTCACTTGGAGTAAGCAACAATAATGATTATACTTATCTAAGTAAAGGATGAATCTAAGAAGAGTAGCACCTTAAGTCGTCTAGTATCCAAGCTTTAGGGAGGTGAGCTAACTAGAGAGTAGGCACTTCTAGGCCCTAGCGCCTTCCTCCTCCTTAGACTTATTGAAAAATATATTTAAATGCGACGAAAATTAAACAAGGCTTCTAAAGTGATAGCACTTTAGGGATCTAGAAGCTTGTCAATGTTAATCACTTTAGCAAAGTCTAGCAAATATAGAGCAAAGAAGAAGCACGTTATGTCCTTTACTCCTAGGGTTTGTCAAGCAATCAATTTCATAATCTTTAACATGAATAAGCAAATATACCATAACCATTCAAAATGAAATGACAATTACAGATTTACTTACTTCACCAAGAATAATCAAGCAATAAAACCCTATATTGCCAAGTAACTTCACCAAAAAATGATCCAAGTTGCAAAATTTAGCCTCCAAGACAAGTGTGCCTCACTATTTCAGCCAAGAACTCCCAAATAGGGCACAAATTTCAGACCTCTCTCTTCCAATGTGAGAGTTATGATGAAAAATGAATGTTCATTAGGTGCATTTATACCACCTTTAGTACAATAAAATGTCATTTACCAATTAAAACGGGGTCGACCTTACAAAAATTTTCCTCTAAACTCAATTTTAACAAAATTATACAAATGAACCCTTAGTAGGGTGACATTGAACTCCAATGTGGGATGTCTAGTACTAAAAAGTGGAACGTTGGGCCTCCTAGGGCCTAATCACACCATCAAGTGCCAAACGTTGTGCCAAGTGCCCTTCTTTCACCAGAATATCATCTCCATGAAACCCTATCCCCTCAATGATGACGTCATGGGCTAGGTGGGAGGTCTCTAGGCCTCCAAACGCCRTCGTCCAAGTGAAGAAAGCGGGAGCTCGTCTATCCAAACYTGCCAAAGTGCCTCCAAAGGCAATGACTTCCTTCTTCAACATGCAAACCAGTCAACACTGTCATGCCCCAAGCTTGGGGTCTCAGCATCCATCTTTGRGCTTCAGGCCCCTCATGAAGGTCTAAATTGGTCATCTCCTCATGAATACATGTCCAGCAGGCAAGGTCCTRCAAAGGAAAAGAAGTACACCCTCCAGGGGTCCATACGTCACATGTATCATAGAAAGTAAATCACATCTGATAATCAAATCAYCCAAACATGTGCATCAAACCCTCCTAAACCCAAACAAATTCTCAAGGACATTATACAACTTGCCAAATTTAGGTTTGGGAAGGGTCTCAAGGCGCTCTATTGGGTAAATGACAGCTAGGTCTAGGGTGTTTCCTAAGTGAGACCTTTCCTAGCCATGTGTGAGTGTGAGATGGTGTGGGGTAAACTCTTGGGCATGGGGTTCATGCCATACAAGGGTTTGTATTGTCTTACCTATGGGTGCCTTTGTGAAGGGTGAGTAGCCCTTTGTCCACGATGCAAATTTTTCCAAGCCTATTTGTTTTGCCATTTCTTTTTCTTAGCTTTTTTCTTTATTCCCTTTTTATGTTTCGAGGAACCTATTGAAGGTCACTGTCCTGGCTTGGTGTCCAGATGTGACTGTGCCATTCACAAATACCTCACGAAAATGAGAAGGTTGGCTAGTGATGAGAGCCCCTTTCCCTCAGTCATGCAACTAAGAGCCACTACCCTGGCTTGGTGACCAGATGATAGTAATGTCATACTGCTAGACACCTATGATCATGGTAGGTCGGCTCGTGATGAGACCTTCTATCCCCCAACTAACACCTTGAGTAGTCATTATTATTTATTTTGTAGGTACCCTGTTTATTGTGGAGAAGTGTTTCACTGCTTTCTCAGGGATCCTTGGGCGAAGCATCTCAAAGGTGAATGATTGGTTTTTGTCTTTTCCCAACTAATTTCACCCTCTGGGCCTTTAGCCCCTTCTTACCATGAGGTAAGGTACAATCCCTTCTTGGGTCAGTACACTCGAAAATCCCAAAAGGTGAGGAGGTGGAGGAGATGAAGGATAGAAGGTGAAAAGTATAGTAAGGAACAAAGTTCAAACGATGACTCTTCAAGGAACCACCCAGTAACAACCTATTCCTAAGGGAAATCAACTTACTAGGACATGTAATCCCCACTTTTTAGGGATAACTAGGAGATCATGTCTCGAGGCCCACAGGTCCTAGACATGGAGTACTAAGAGTAAGATTGACCTAAGCATGGCCCTGGAGGGCCCACCTTTTCTTCTTCTATCATCTCCATCCCATCAGCAGTAGCAGTATCCATCACCATCGGCTTGGTCCGGTATCAGAAGAGGTTCTTGCTCCATGAGGTAATTGGTCCAAGACTCATGGTATGTGTCACTTTTGATCATTGAAAACTTTAAATATATGCGTCTGATTCCTTTTATCTCTAACAACTGCTTGGATCTTACATTTGCCCACTTGACCATGTTTGGGGGGGTTGACAGGGTGCCCTAAGCAAGCCTGTGTCTGTAGGTTTTAGTTTGCCACTAGGGGGATTTCTGAAAAGCCATCGTCCGCTCCCATCATAATACCACTTTTACATCTTGTTTCCTGCTCATCTATCCCATTCCCCTTGTCCGGGCATTGGGTTGACCTTTTTTTTTTAGGATTGCACCTTACCTCGTGGGAAGAAGGGGCTAAAGGCCCGGAAGGTAAAAGAAAGCTGGTAAAAGATAAAAGCCTAAGAATAAACCTCAAGATGCTTCGCCCAAGGATCCCCGAGAAAGCAGTAAAAAGCTTCTCAACAAGAGGGACCCGGTAAATAATAAAACAAGACCTAGTCAGAGGATGGGGGGTCTCATTACGAGCCAGCCTATTAGGTTCATGGGTACCTAGCAGTATGACATTGCCATCAGCTGGTTACCACGCCAACGCAGTGACTCTTGGTTGCATGGCCAAGGGAGAGGGGGTCTCATCACAAGCCAGCCTTCTCATTTCTGCAAAAGTACTTGTGGGTAACGTTGTCAACTCTGGTCACCACGCCAAGGCAGTGTCCCCTGATTATCTCTTGAACAAAAAGTAAAAAAGAATAAAAGAATAAAAAGAATAAAGGAAAAAAATGGGCTTGGAAAAAATGCATCCATGACAAGGACAGCTCGCCTTCTACAAAGGCACCCACAGGTAACACATTGCATCCTTGGCCCTTACTACACCCACATGCTTGGACTTCCCTTGACCACATCATCCACTTACATGGCTTGGATGGGGCTTCTCTAGGAACTTTCCTTTTTCTGTGGACACTAGCCCAATAGGACGCCTTGTCCTTTTCCCCAGACTTGTATTGCAGGCTTGTGTAACGTCTTTGAGCTATTGATTGATGTATTAGGGATTTTATGCATGTGTTTAATAATATTAATGATGAAATGTGATTGACATTGCTATGATCCTTGTGACTGATGAGCCCATGGAGGGCATAGCCTTTGATGTGCAGGACCATACCGACAGACAGGTACCATTTGGACCGGTACACATGGGGAGATGATCAGTTCGAACCTCCATGGGGCTGAAGAGCCCACCAGATGGATGTTGAGACCCCATCAAGGGGCAGAGGATGGTCAGAGGTTTTTCACCTGAGAGGAAGAGGACGTCCTTTGGCAGGACTAGACATAGGGGGGATGACCCCTTTTCAATGGAACGATAGCCTTGGAAGGCTTAGGATGTCCCCATCTTCACCATGACGTCATGGATGCTTTTGGAGGCAGATTGGGCAGTGATGGCAC
>JASDQU010103014.1:76918-94229 GCA_032191745.1 Picea mariana
AAAAAAAAAAAAAAATCTTTTACCTACTTTTGACATTATTACATGAATTTTTGACATTATTACATGAATGAACCATTATATATCAATAACTATTTAAATTCATAAAAAAATAGACATAAAGTAAATAAAATTATGTTGGCAACAAAGTTGTGAAAACAATTGACCTTCCAATATCAAAAAGACCAAAGCAATTCATATTGACAAGCTATCAATAAACATCATATCAATATCAATTCATATATCTTCCAAGTTACTTTCCATAAAGTCATGTTATTCACGTTTGTTTTTTTAGTATGGAGTGTAATCATTTTGCTTACATGGGATCCTTTTTAAGTCACTTAAGGTTTATAAAGTGAACATTGTAATGAAGAGGTGGGTGGGATCACATCATCTTTAGGAAGTGGTTTGGATATCCTTTGTTTCATCATTACATTTTTATTTGTTATTTTTGTTTTATTAATATTTTTTAAATATAATGTATTTCAAGATTGTTTGTGATTAAATATATTTAATTGTAAAGTTTTTTATGCAATCAGATTTATTTAAGTTATTTTTATTTTTTTTAATTTTAATTAGTATTATAAATTATAAATTATTTATTTAAATTTTTATTTTATTTTTTTATTTAATTATTTGTGGCTTTTTTTTGATCCCAATACATAGTATGTTAGTATTAGATTAAGTTATTAATATAGGATTCATATTTCTTGAGCATTAGTCAAAATGACTAATTTAATCTACAACACAATATTTCACTTAAAAAAGTTTTTTTTAAGAATACATCTTCATTTTGTCTAATAAATAATAATGAATATCAATAAACAATCTTGTTATTTATGTATGATTAAAATCTGATCAATCATTTTGCAAAATATCTAAATCTTCTTAAAATCTTAGACACCATCCCAAACTCCCATTCAATACAGGGATATCATTATATTTTTTTATTATCCATTTCCACATGTAAATTATTGCATCATTAGAATATTTTGTGTGAGCAATTTTCCAATCAATGGTTTGTAAGAATATTTTGTGTGAGAAAGCTCCATCGTTATAACTTGAATTTTTGGAAGTATTTATATTTACCTTGTTAAGCTATAAAAATTGAAATTGAAAAGAATTTCCACAATGTGTAGATGAATTGAAATTTTATGAAAATTAAAACTTGTTTTTAATATAATTCAAAATTAAAATTTGAGTAAGTTTAGTCTAAATAATTATGTAATGGAATGTTATCTTTTCTACTCAAATTTCTATTTCTATAACTGGCATTACAAATCTTCATTTAAAAATTGTCTACTTATGAGGGAGAGACGCAGATGAAAACATCAACATGTGAAGGCTCCGATAAAACTCTCTACTCACAGACTTCCATATGTAGACGATTCGAAAGAAGTTAACCAGCATCTCAATCTATCTGTAGCATGTACGAAGTCGTCGAGGTAGTCTGGCAGTGATATAAGACAATGTGATCTCATTTTCTTCATCGCCAGCATGATATTTTATTTGTACAATCAATGATTTGTAGAAGGAATTTTTTAGCAAAAAAATCTTTACGTGGAGGTACTTACATGGAGGTGGAGACATTTTTTATTCCCACAAACAGGAGTGTCATACACCAATTTAATGTCTGATTTCATTGGGACTTTATATATATATATATGTTTGGGTAAGATTCTCCCATAAGCGACTTCCAAGATTCCCTTGAACCCAAGATCTTCAATACAAGCTAAGCCAAGAGAATATGTGTCTCCTAGAATCATCAATAACCATTACAATATAAGGAGTTTATCTTATATCTGATATAGATATAAAGTTCAAAACCTCCTTCATTAAAATAACAATATCCAAACCTAGATCTCTCATAGTGACGCAGATCTTTGATCTTTTATAGAGAGAATTATGTTGAATTATTTATGTTTTTCCAACACTTAAAGTATTATATTCTTTTATTATTATTTAATATGAAAAAGATATATCTTTGGGGAAACTCTCAAGGGGGAGAAAACCTTGCAAAATTTTCTCAGTATAGATTCCTCCAACATGTACAGTGTTATACAATGTTCTTTCACAAAATCAAGACCAAAGAGACCCAGACACGAACCAAGAATAACCTCATAGATAAGTGCATACTAGTCTCTTGTACTTATATTCAATGAGTGATAAAATGACTCGATATCACCTCTATTTATACTCTAAAATACCTAAAAGACATGACTTATCAATAAACCCTTTCACAATTACACTTAGGAACAACCAATACAATTACATTTAGGAATAACTTCCAAAATTACATAAAATCTCAACACTCCCTCTTAATGGGGAAGGTATTATTCTATCCGGCACAAACTCCAACACTATCGCCATCCACACGAGCTCATGACCATTGACTTTCGGACACACAAATTTATACATCACATGAAATCCATAGTGACTTCACATCATGCATCGAGGGCCAGTGGGTAGCTCTCCAATAGCTACAACATTATATCATGAGACTATCCAATTTCCCCTAGAAAGCTCGAATATCTTATGCATGACATCCAGTACCCTGTGATAACATATGTACATCATCTATTAAACATGCATACAGGGCCGGTGGGTAGCTCTTCAATAGATAAAACATGTCATCATGGCATCCACTACCCTGCGATAACATCTAAAACCATCACTCCCTCTGAAGAGGGACTACGTCGAGCTTGTCCCTGAAGTACTCGAACTTCATCCTTGACAATGGATTTGTCAGCACATCTGCAACCTGATCATCGGTAGCGACATATTGGAGCCTCACTACTCCCTTTTGCACCATATCCCTGATATAGTGATACCTTATTTCTATATGCTTCGACCTATCATGAAACATTGGGTTCTATGACAACTTTATACAACTCTGGTTGTCGCACAAGACACAGTTCGCCTCCATCGCAATATCAAATAATTCATTCAGTAATTTCCAAAGCCAAACTGCTTCGCAACTTGTTGCACATGTTGCCACATACTTTGCCTCATCCGTACTGAGTGCTACACATGACTTCTTCTTACCGATCCATGAAATCATATCGGATCCCAAAGTGAAGAAACATCCTAATGTACTTTTCTGGTTTGCAGCACTACCGACCCAATTTGAATCTGAATATTCAAGTAGATTGATCTCGCTATCTGCAACATACTTCAACACATAATCCACTGTAGCTTTAAGGTACCTCATCACATGTTTACTACAATTAGGTGAACATGTTTGGGGTCAACCATGTACTGACTCAGGGTGTTCACAACAAAACATATATCTAGTCATGTATTTTTCAAATACATCAATGATCCAATCATCTTCCTATATAATGTAGCATCCACAACCTCTGAAGCCGTATCATCCAACAACTTCATATTTGATTTGATTGGTGTAGCCATCGGTTTATAGTCGAGCATCTCGAACCTCTTCGGGATCTCCACAACATAAGTTCCCTGATTTAGGAAGATCTCATTCTTCCTCTGCCATTCCTCTAGACCCAAAAAGTAGTGCATCAAACCTAGGTCTTTCATTTCGAACTCTGCAGTGAGTTTTATCTTACACTCAATGATGTGCTTCTCCACTCCTATCAAGAACAGGTCATCCACATATAGTAGTAATATCACTGGTCCATCATCCTCAACATTGAAGTAAAGGTTAGGATCTTCATTGCTATTGGTAAATCCCAAGCTCATCAGAAAACCATCAATCCGACCATACCATGCTCTCAGTGCCTGCTTCAATCCATATAATGTCTTCTTTAACCTGCACACATGTGTCTCCCTGTCATGTGTCTTGAATCCTTGTGGTTGTTCCACATAAACCTCTTCCTCTATTACCCCATTCAAAAATTTTGTCTTCACGTCCATCTGACAAACCTTCCATTTCATCACAGTAACTATTGAAAGAAAAACCCTTATTGAAGTATAACTTACCACAGGAGGAAAAGCCTCCACATAGTCAATTCCTTCCTTCTGAGAAAATCCTCTTGCTACAAATATATCCTTTTATTTCTCAATGGTTCCATCTGCAAAATGCTTCGTCTTGAATATCCACTTGGAGCTCACAACTAATTTTTCCTTGGATCTTGGAACCACATACCAAATGCCATTCTTCATTATTGACTAGTATTCCTCGACCATGGCATCCTTCTATTCTTTCTTTCCCACAACTTCTTCGTAGTTGGTAAGCTCTACATCAATGATATCACACAATAATACCACATAGCCGGGATATGATTTTGGTTTCTTGACTTTCTTATATGATCCATCTTGAGCACCATATCTCTGTGCATCTTTCATGGCCTCTTTTGCCCAAGTTGATCTTGTATTTTGTGTAGGCTTCTCCACTAGACTCTATGGTTTGGCCATATCCTGATCCTCAAGAATGGATTCCTCTACTTCCACTTCTCTTGTGTTCGCGTCTCTAGGAACTCCATTCTCTTCATCATGAGATTCCTCTACAGTACCCTACTTTGATTTGTGAAAATATACATCCTCATCAAAGGTTACATCCCTGCTAATCTTGATCTTTCAGTGACCGAGAATGTATACTATGTAGGACTTCAATGTGTCACTATACCCAACAACTATACCTTTTTTTCCATATAGGTCCAAATTTTTTCTCTTGTCCTTGGGGACATGCACATATACAGGAAAACCAAATATCCTTAGATGGCTGGCCTCTGGTTTATCTCCTGAAAACATTTCCTCCGGTGTCTTGTTTTCAAGAACTCGATGGGTACTTTTGTAATATATGTACACAACTGTCATTGCAGCTTCTGCTCATGATACATAGGTAAATATTGATCATGGATCATGGCCTTCATTGCTTCCGTAATCATTCAATTCTCTCTCTGCCACTCCATTTTGTTGCGGATTATAGGGAGTAGAGAGTTCCCTCTTAATCCCAACTTCTTTGCAGAAATATAATAATTCATCTGAGGTGAATTCTCCTCCATTGTTTGATCTCAACATATTTATCTTCGTTTATGTTGGCTTTTCTACTAGTGCCTTGAATTCCTTGAACTTACCAAATACTTCACCTTTTGAATTCAAGAAGTAAATCCAAGTTTTGCGTGAGTAATCATCAATAAAAGATACATAGTATGTGTACTTGTTGAGTGATGGTGTTGACATCGGTCCACATATGTCTGAGTGTACAATATCCAAGACTCCTTTGGCTCTGATATCACTGCTTGGAAAGGGTTTCTTCACATTCTTTCCTTGTGCGCAACCTTTTCACACACCATATGGATTCACATGAATCTCTAGTATTCTTGTTACCATATTGCTCACGATTGGTAAAGATCTGTAATGTAGGTGGGTAAATATCCTATTCCATAGTTCACTTGAATTCACAGTGTCCTAAATCAATGTTTAATCTAAGCTTCCCTTTAATTTATACAGTCCTCCTTCTTGGACACTGATAACAACTACATCATCAAATGTTGTTGGGCCTGGGTATGGATTAAGAAAGAGAGCGAAGAAAAAGGAAAATAAAATATGAACTGCGAATTGCGCGGAAGGCACATTGACTGAGATTGGATCGAAGTGGTTAAAGAAGAAGAAAAGAAGGAGAAAAGCAAGGGAAAACAAGTCATTGAATAAGAATATTGAGGAGAACAGATCAACAAGGAAGATAGATCGTTGACAACTTAGCAAGAAAAAAAATCCACCAATAGATGCCTTGGAGAACCTCATGGGAAAGATGGAAAGATAGGCTGGTGAAGCTCAGAAAACGTGGGTCAAATAGGACCTAGGGTTTTAGACACCTTGGGTTTTGGTATTTAGGGTTTTGACACCTAGGTATCGACCTAAGGATGTTCGAGAGATATTGTAATGTATAAAGAAGAATCTAGATGGGAGAAGGGGGGTTCGTCATTGGTTGTTTGTGTTATGGTTGTTATTTTTATTGTTGGTCGAGAGTTGATAATGTTGTGTTGTGTGTGAGAGAACTATGGTATTGTAAAGATTTTCAGTTGGGTGCGAAGATCAACCCTGCAGCTGGGTGCGCAGGGAGTGGAGAGAAAGAGAGAGAGAAAGGAAGAGAGATCTGCAAGCTAAGAGCGTAGATAGAACTGTATGTTTTCCTACAATATCAAGAAACATATTTCTATGGACATAGCCCTAGGGAGAGGGTGAACCACGTATATCTTGTTGTTCTATGGGATTGGCTTTGTTTTCTTTTACCTTTTTTTATTTTGTTATTGCATCATAGTGTTAGATCTGAGATATAACTGTGCGAAGTGGGTTTAATTTGGTAATTGATATCTAGCTGTTGTGTTACTATTGTTTTAGATCCAGTTTGTATTTCCTCTAGTTGTAGACACTTGTGTCCTATAACCCCCTATTGCTACTTCGGGTGAGACTGCATCTGCTTCGCAGGTGTTCCTGAAAGGGCTAGTAGTTAGGGCTTGTTGGTGCACTATTAGAGATGAAACACGGGTCTGCCCTTGTGCCAACAAATGGTTCCGTTGTCGGGGCTATGATCTTCTTGAGGGAATGTCAAGGTGGTTTCCATCGAAGATAGAGATTCAAATTGGATAGAAGAACAAGAAAAGGACTTCGCAGAAGTCCAAAACAAGTACCCTAATCTTAGCACAGAAGATTGGTTGGGAAAGTATATCTTTACCGATATACACGAGATTTTATTTGAAGGAATTCATAAGGAGCTATACGAGTGGTTAGCTAGATTAGTAGATACCCAGTTTGAAGTCAGATCTAGACCACATGTGGTTTGGAGGTCGGTGATGATCAAGAAGGTGAAGAGAGTTGATAATGTTGTTTCAAGAGTAGTAGATCATTGGTTTGATAGCACCATTGGAGGGTACATCACCGATTTTTCTATTGATAGAGTAGAGTCATATAGCCAAGAAGAGAGATATTTCTTTAAGGGACCTAGAGGAAAATTTTTACACTTTTTGATGTTGAATATCAAGATGCTATTGCATGAGAAGAACATCTTGAAGATACATTAGTTGGTCAAATAGAAAAGTTAATGTTAAAGAATTCATATAGCGACATCGACACTAAGGTTGGACATACGTGCAGTGGGAGAACCTTCAGAGAATTTCCTCTGGTGAACTTGTTTGAGCAGAATTATGAACCACTAGCACAGGATGAAGGGTTCTACAGTGGAGAAGAAGAAGAGTTACTGAATGAGGAATATTCAGAGTCCTCTCGGGCAGAGGAAGGGAAGACTGAAGAACCTCACCAAGGAGAATCGAAAACTTCAGGAACTGCGCCGACTGCCAAAGTAAGTACTACTACTCCCCTTGTTGTTTTATTAGCATTAAGTAACCAGAGTAGTCAGAGTTATCAGAGCACTCAGAGCACTGTTACAAGCAGATCAGTACATACTCAATCAAGAAACCTAGGAAGATCTATGGTAGATGAGATGAGGTTACCCACCTTTAGGGGAGATGGATCTAAAGATCCTGATCAACACTGGTTTCTATGCGAAGCCATATGGAGTATTAAGAAAGTCAATAATGAAGCAGTTAAGAGAGCTTAGTTTAGTACTACACTAAGAGACCGCGCACTGAGCTGGTACATGAAATTTTTCCAAGGCATTTCACAGCCGAAACCAATGAATGTCATGAAGACTGCATTGATTTCTGAGTTCAAGAAACCCAAGTCAGAGTCATAGTGCATTACAGACCTGAAAGAAATCAAGCAGAAAGTAGCTTAACCTATTTGAGAGTTCGATCAGAGGTTTAAAACCTTAACAATCCGCTTGATTTTTCACATCTCAGATGAGAAGAACAAAGAATGGTTCATTACTGCCCTCCTACCACACATCAGAGTCCCTCTGATGCAACAAAAGGTTTCTTCGTAGGTTGAGGTGTTGGAGATCGCCATGAGACTAGAGTCAGCCCTTATGGGAGAATCCAACTCAAGTATGAGTCAAATTTTGAGTCAGCTAACTAGCTTATCTCTACAAGTCGAAGATATGAAGAAAGACAAGGGAAAATATAAGAGAGAGGACATCTGGTGTATCATATGCAAGACAGAAGGACATGATAAAGAGCAATGTCCCCTATTCCATGAATACTTGGCCTCTGGAGCTCCGAGCCTTTTGAAGCAGGTTACTCTACCTTGGTGTGAGATATGTAGAAATAGATATCGCCTTGTTGAATGCTATTACAGGCAAAAATATGTTCAGACCCCTACAAATATTTACTGCACATTCTATAAATTTGTGGGGCATGATGAGAAGGACTGTAGGGCTTATGATCTCTTGCATGAATGGTCAAGGGATACATATAGGATTCAAGGAGAGATGAAATAAGAGAGAAATACTACACACTTTACTTCTTCGGGAAGAGGAAACTTCAACCCTCGCGGTGGATTCAGAGGAAGAGGATGAGGAGGAGGCATGGGTTGAGGTCAAGGTCAGATCATTTGTTATAACTATGCACAACCAGGTCTCTTGGAAAGGGACTGTCAGAACCCTTGTACCACTTGTAGTTACTACAACTCATTTGAACATGTCATAGAATATTTTCCTGCGTTGTTAGCCAAACTTCAGGAGAGATGAGGAGGAAACCAAAATGTACAACTAATATCGGCATAACCTCATGGAGTGGATCCTGAAGTTGTTCTTATCACTAGAGGAGGCACTGCTACAAGTGAAGACAGAGTGACCCCAGGGAAGAACACATAAGAATCAAGGATCAGAAGAGCTACAAAGAAGACACAAGAGTTTGATCCAAGAAAAGAGAAACAAACGTTTGAAGAGGCAAGAAAAGAATTCAAAAGAGATCGAGCTTCTTCATAAAAAACACAACCAAAAGTGAGAGAATGTGGGATGCCTTTGGTATTTGACCAGTCTGCTTCTCCTAGAGAAGGAAAATAGGTAAGAAACCTTATGGAATTCTTATGCACTTGCATTAATTTGATAAAGGATGAAAGAGATGTACAAGAGCTACAAAATTTGATTAGACAGTATGAGCTAGGGAAGGGAGATCCCTTACTGAATAGAGCAGTACATCAAGTATCCAGAAAGAGAAGGACAAATAAGGAACTACACCTTAATTCTCCTATTGGGGACTATTATATAGATTATGTGGTCCTCAACATAGGGTCAGAAGTCAATGTCATGACGAAGAAGACCTGGGCATTGATGGGAAAACCTAAGCTGATTTATTCCCCTATCGGGCTTAGGATGGATAATCAGCAGGCAGTAAGCCCCTTTGGAAGGTTGGAGCATGTCCCTATGGACATCGATGGGGTAAGAATGTTTGTATACTTTGAAGTAATCGAGATAGTTGACGATAGTTGTCCTTATCCTACGTTGTTATGAATTGATTGGGCTTTCAATAATTCTACCATGGTTGATTTAAAGAAAAGAAGAATGACATTTGAAGGTGATGGCCTTAGGGTCATTGCACCTCTGGATCCTGATGAAGGTCACAGATACACAGATACCATCAGAGAAGAAGACCATGCATACGAGCTAGAGAATATATATAAATTGATAGAAAGACAACAAGATTACATTAATCCTACAACGGATGGGAATTTAAGCTGGCGAAGTGACAATGCATGTTCATCAGATTCGAAAGAAGCACTAGAGAACTGGAAGAACAAAATGTATGAAGTTTTTGTGTGAAGATGTGCTATATTGACCAGGGAATTTCACTGGATTGGCACAAAAGTCAGTAATTTTCCCACATTTGATGGTTTAAATCATTTAGAAACTTTCTTGCTAGAATTTGAAGAAATTGTACCAGTACAATAGAGATTGTTGGCACTAGATGAGGCCTTGAAAGAAATGCCAACAAGATGGTGGGGGACACACAAGAATAACATTGTGGATTGGATGAAATGTCGCACTTTGATGACAGTGTGATTCTCAAATCAAGTAGAAGTGTGGGAAGTTAGATACACAGGACAAAGTTGTCCGAAGGACCATGTGTGAAGTTCTGAGGAAGCCTAGAGTAGCATTCCTCAAGAGTAGTGGGTGCATAAATTCATTAACACTTTGGACACAACCCATATCAACTGGTATCTTCAAGAGGAATTGTGCCTCACCACTGTAGATTGGCAAGGTATGACTCAGAATTTTGTAGCTACATTTTTATTTGAAATTCAGTACCCTACAATCGATCAAGCCTTACAAATTGTGAGACAAAAAGTATTTGAGGAGGCACCTAACATCCCTCTGGAGCAAGAAGAGGACGAATGGACTGCACCTCTTCAGAAATTGCAAGGATGTTACAATATCAATGCTAATAAAGATGATGATCCTAGGAATGTGAACATTGCAGAAACAGAAGGACAGAGAGACATAAAAGGAACGGGAGTCGAACTACCTTTTATTGGACAACCAATTAAAATAAAGAAAGTTAATATTGGAATAGAGAAAGCACCTAAGATTGCAAACATTGGAGATTATTGGGATGATGCCACTATTGGTAAGATCACAGAACTACTGCATGAATATCAGGACTTGTTTCCAACCAAGTTCACTAAAATGAAGGGCATTAAAGGGCCCGTGAGAGAGATGAAGATTCCCTTGAAACCATATGCAAGGCCAATCAAGCAGAGACCCTATAGATTGAATCCCAAATATAAGAAGAAAGTCAATATTTAATTAGACAGAATGTTGGAAGCAGGAATCATAGAACCTGTTGAAGAGTCAGAATGGATTATCCCTATGGTGGTTCAAGATAAGAAGACAGGAGAGATCAGAATCTATGTAGACTTGATGTATGTTTACATGATCCATTCCCTACACCATTTACTAACGAAGTGTTAGATAATGTGGGAGGACAGGAAGTTTACTCCTTCACAAATGGATTTTTGGGTTATCACCGGATCAAGATTGCCAAGGAAAATCACCATAAGACAAAATTTGCAACAGAATGGGGATCCTACCAGTACACAGTGATGCCTTTTGGATTGAAGAATGCACTAGACATATTTTCTAGGGTGGTGGTCAAAGCATTCAAGGAATTTCTACATAAATTTCTAGAATCATATTTTGATGATTGGATTGTTTTTAGCTTATTGAAAATTCATATTGAATGTTTAAGACTAATGTTGGATAAGTGTAGGCAATGTTAGATTTTCTTGGACCTGAAGAAGTGCATCTTCTTTTCACCCTTTGGAGTGATGCTAGGCCATATTGTGTGTAAGAAGGGGTTGCCGGTAGATCCGTCCAAGATTGCCATTGTTGTTGATCTACCTCCTCCTACTTCAGTAAGGCAGTTGCAAACTGCGCTGGGACATACTCGATACTACATAAATTTCATTAAGGGATATGCAAAAATTACAACACCCATGGAGAAGTTGTTGAAGAAATGTTTTCAGTTTTAATGGATAGAAGAATGTCAGTGGAGCTTCGACACATTGAAACATAAAATGGTCACTACACCTATTATGGTTTTTCTAGATTGGAGTAAGGAATTTCATGTGCACGACGATGCATACTCTATTGCATTGGGATCAGTGCTATCATAGCTAGGAGCAGGAGATATTGACCATCTATTAGCCTTTGCTAGTAGGAAGCTCTCAACAACTGAGATAAATGAAACTACCATTGAAAGAGAAGGATTAGCCATGGTATATGTGCTACAGAAGTTTCATCACTACTTGTTGGGAGTACACTTTAAGATGTTCATTGATCACTCTATGTTGAAATACCTAGTCAACAAGCTAGTGTTGGGGGGAAGAATATGCAGATGGATTCTGTTATTCCAGGAATATGATTTCAAGATAGTGGTCAAACCAGGAAGAATGAACAAGGGACCTAACCACTATCTAGGTTAGAACATGGAGAACAACCTACTAGCTTGGATGATACACTACCAGATGCACATTTGTTGGCCATCAGGAAGGTTGATGATCACTTCACTGAGATAGTTCAGTTCTTATCAACAGGAATGACACCTCGCAAATATACAATCATTTAGAGGAAACAACTGGTAGTTCATGCTACATATTTTTCACTTATAGTTGGACAACTATATAAGATGGGACCTGATGAGATCTTGAGGATATGTGTTATGGAGGCAGAAAGACCATGGATTATGGCAGAAGCACATGAAGGCATCGAAGGAGGACACTCTGTAGGAAAAGCAATAGCATAGAAGGTTCTTAGAGGTGGCTTCTGGTGGCCCACTTTACACAGAGACACTAAGGAATACTACAGAGCCTGCGATGTATGCTAAAGAGTTGGGAAACATTCTAGAAGAGATGAGATGCATTTATCCCCTCAGCTGACCTTATAGGAATTTGAGAAATAGGCCATTGATTTTGTGGGACCTATCAACCCACTAGGGAAGCACACAGGAGCTCGTTACATCATTACTATGAAAAAATATTTGACCAGATGGGCAGAAGCAAGAGAAGCTAAGGACTGTAGTGCATCTACAACTGCACAATTCATATTTGATGATATTATAACTAGGTTTGGATGCCCAAAGATCCTTATGAGAAATCAAGATACACATTTTATTAATAAGACTATTGAAGCCGTGACTCAGGAATTTGAAGTTCACCATTAGAGGAGCACCCCATACCACCCACAGGAAAATGGTACGGTTGAAGCTTTCAATAAGATCTTGGAGACAACACTGATGAATATTTGCAGTGCAAACAAGGATAATTGGGATTTGTGAGTACCTGTAGTATTATGGGCCTATAGAACAACTTGAAATAAGTTGAAAATGCAAACTCCATTTAAGTTGGTTTATGGTCTAGAAGCAGTCGTACCTATGGAATACTTAGTTCCTAGCCTGAGAATTGTAGCATTTACAGATATGGATGAAATTGGCATTTTGCAAAACAGGCTTGCCCAGTTGGTAGAGATGGAAGAAGATAGATTCATTGCAGGGTTTCACCAACAAGTACAAAAGGAATGAGAAAAGGCCTACCATGACAAACACATAAAGAATAAATCCTTTAAGCAAGGAGATTTGGTATTGGTTTATGACAACAAGTTCGTGAAACATCCATGGAAGTTCATGACATAGTGGTTGGGGCCATATGAGGTGGCGTATGTTACAAAAGGAGGATTTGTGCAATTGAAAACTTTGAATGGAGAATGGAAGGAAGGATTAGTGAAAGGGAGGTGGTTGAAATTATACTATGAAAACCAACTACCTTGCAACACTCAGTAGAAGCATAAGGAAAAGGGTTTAGGTACCAGGTGTAGTTGAAATTGGGTACCAGACACAGAAAAGACAGACTGCACATAGTGGGGAGGAAATGAGTAGAACGCACAAGATGCATTGTGCAGTCTGAAGTCGAAGTAAAACAAAAGATTCAGATCTATAGTTCCTCGGGATGAGTTACAGGTGAGTGTTGGGGGCCTGTTGGGCCTAGGTATGGATTAAGAAGGAAAGCTAAGAAAAAGGAAAATAAAATACGAAGTGTGAACTGCACGGAAGGCACATTGACTGAGATTGGGTCGAAGTGCTTAAAGAAGCAGAAAAGAAGGAATGAAGCAAGGGAAAACAAGTCGTTGGATGAGAATATTGAGGAGAATAGATTAGCAATGAAGATAGATTGTGGAAAACTTAGCAAGAAGAAAAATCCACCAATAGATGCTTTGGAGCACCTCGCGGGAAAGATGGAAAGATAAGTTGGCGAATCCCAGAAAATGTGGGTCAAAGAGGACCTAAGGTTTTAGACACCTAGGGTTTTGGTATTTAGGTTTTTTACACGTAGTTTCAACCTAAGGATGTTCGAGGGCTATTGCAATGTATAAATAAAAACCTAGATGGGAGAAGGGGGGTTCGTCGTTGGTTGTTTTTGTTGTGGTTGATATTTTTATTGTTGGTCGAGAGTCAATATTGTTGTGTTGTGTGTGAAATCACTCTATTATTGTAAATATCTTCAAGTGGGTGAGAAGATCAACCCTTCATCTAGGTGCACATGGAGGGGAGAGAAAGAGAGAGAGAAAGTAAGAGAGATTTGCAGGCTAAGAGCGCAGATAGAACTGTATGTTTTCCTCTAATATCAAGAAACACAGTTCTATGGACGTAGCCCTAGGGAGAGAGAAAACCACGTATATCTTGTTGTTCTATGGGATTGGTGTTGTATTCTTTTACCTTCTATTATTATGTTATTGCATCATAGTGTTAGATCTGAGATATAACTGTGCAAAGTGGGTTTAAGTTGGTAATTGATATCTAGTTGTTCTGTTGCTATTGTTTTAGATCCACTTCATATTTCCTTTGGTTGTAGACACATGTTTCCTGCAACCCCATATTGCTACTTCGGGTGATACTGCATCTTCTTCGCAAGTGTTGCCGAAAGGGCCAATAGTTAGGGCTTGTTGGTGCACTGTTAGAGATGAACCTCGGATCTGCCCCTGTGCCAACAAACTGTTTCCTTTTGGCCACATGAGAACTTCTCTATATACAAATACAACCCTGAAACCCTTCTCATCCAAAGCTAAAATTGAGAGAAGGTTCTTCTTCAAACTAGGTACATAAATCACGTCCTTCATCCTCATTGCCTTCCTAGAATCTAGTTTGTAGGAGGCCTCTCCTACTCCTTTGATCAGATATTGATAATCATCACCCAACTTCACATTGTGAGGTTAGTATTTATGAATTAAGTTTGATAGAGAGCCTGTATACCCTGTCATGTGCTTAGAAGAACCATTAACCACCAACCAAGTATCATTTCCAGGGATGACTATTTCTGAGAGAGATGATATTAGGACGTAGTCGTCATCACTTGAATCATCTTCTCTTTCAATTTTATTTGGCGGTTCAACATATTTGGAGGCATGAGCATAATGCCTCTTTCCCTTTCCCTTTTCTTTTAATTTAAGAATAACAGGACAAAATTTTATGTGTCCCATTTTTTTGCAACAGAAACACATCACATTTGAATTGTCTCTTTGATTCTTCTTTGAATTTCGAGATTTCTTTGGCGATGAGGTTTCTTTATTACTCTTTCCTTTCCTTGTATGAGTAGCTAAATCTTGATCATCATCCCTCAATTTCTCTTCTCTTTCTACTAGCATTGCTTCCTCTTGAGTGCAATCTTCCCATAATCTGCTAAACTTGATTAGCTTCCTGTTTGAGCATATTCCTTGAATGAATGAGTCCCATGACCTTGGGAGACCATTCAAGGTGGTCATCACCATTTATTCTTTGTCAACAGTGTCTCCAATAACTTCAATATGTTCCTTGATCTGATTCTCTCGATAAGTAAGAGTGAATGGACTCTTAATATTGAAGCTTCACATTCTTCATCTAGGTCTTCAATGTCATCCTTATGTTGATGTTTTTTTATTCAAATAGACGAGTCAATTTATCCATTATCTTCTTTTGATATTTTAATGGAGAAAAATGATGGATTAGATGATCCTTGATTGAGTCTGTAATAATCCTCTTAGGCATGGCCTAGTTCTTTTATGCTTTTACTTGGCCTCATCTTCCTCTGGTTCTGGAACTTCCTCCTCAACAAATATTTCTAAATCATGTTCTTCTAGAATGAGGCATACTCTATACTTCCATGCTATGAATTTTTCTTCTCCTTCCATCTTCTCATCAATTTCAGTGCCAACAATAATCCTTCCTAGGAATATGAAGTTAGTTTGCCAAAACACTTCCAAAAATATGCTGAAAAAACTTCTTTTTAAGGCCTGCTCTAATACAATGTTGAATTTATATTTCTTTTCCAACAATTTAAGTATTATATTCTTTTATTATTATTTAAAATGAAAAAGGATCACAAATGGAAGATAGATATCCATAGAACAATAAGATATATCCTCGAGGAAACCCTCAAGGGGGAGAAAACCCTACAAACTTTCCTTAGTAGAGATTCCTCTAACATGTACAATGTCATACAATGCTCTTTCTTGAAATCAAGACCAAATAGACCCAGACATGAACCGAGAATAGCCTCCTAGATAAGTGCATACCACACTCTTGTACTTATATTCAATGAGTGATCAAAATGACTCGATATCACCTCTATCTATACTCTAAAAGACCTAATAGACATGACTTATCAATAAACCCTTTCACAATTACACTTAGGAATAACCAATACAATTACATTTAGGAATAAATTCTGAAATTACATAAAATATGAACAAACTAAACAAATAATATCCTCCAAGTAACATTAGACAAGTAAAAAATCTTAATAATAAAATAGCCAAGTAAAATAGATAAGATAGTTGGGATATCACTTGTTCATCTCTCATGCAAAAATTCCTCTTGATCTTGGGCATTTGAACACGTAAAACCTCTACACAATGTCACATGAATCATCCTCTAAGAGTATGTGATCCAAGTTAAAATTTCATTAACCACTAGGGTGCTCTCCAAGAAGGTCCTTCATTAACCAAATAATATAAAACTAGACATAGAAGAGGTGCACCTTTGAGATGTGTGCAAAGGGTGGTTATGAGACCACTTTGACCATGGAAAAACAATATAAATTAGTAGATGTGATGTGCACTTTTGACCAGTGTTCCAATAGTAGTTGTTTCCCCTTAATATATGGTTAAACAAATAGTCAAATAATCTTAAAATGCAACACCATTGAGAAATGTGCCAAGGTAGTTACAAAGTCTCATAAAAAAACAATATAATATATCTAGATAAAGTGTTCCCTAGGAAGATGTGCCCAAAGATAATTATGTTTACATAAATAAATGTGTTGTGATGGCAATTGTTATTGGATGAATCCGTAGGTGCGGACACTAACTGATCTCCCTAGATCCACCTGGATCTAGAACAAAGCAAGACAGAACATGACTCTTTCCCTAGACTTTGATCATTGAATTAAACAGGAGGCAAGATCACATGACATACCTTATTATCGCTTCCTATGGTCTTTGTTGCTCCTGCTTCGCTCCAGTGCTCTTGTGCAGTCAAGACCAAGACAACACAAACCAACCAAAGTGAAGAAAGCACAATCTATTCAACAATCAATCTATGTATATGATCAAGGAATTATACAATAAAGTGGAAATAGCTTTATGGGAAAGGGACATATTACTGTATCATATTAATGGAAAGTAAATATTACAACCTGAGACTTGATGTCGCAAACTTCCTTTCGATGGCCCTTGGCTCTGACACACACACTTGCTCACTTGCATGAAGAATATCAAAACCCTTATGATATCTTTGCTGGAATTTCCTAGCCTACTGTAGCTTCAATCCTTCAAACAATTATTTCACTAATTCTCCAATGAATATTTATTAACCTTACTTGCTTAACCTTTTCCATGAGAATTCCATCAATATATAGGAGAGAATGAATTAGTTACTTGGATAAGAATAATCCCAAAATATCAGGGAATCCAGTACTAGGATAA
>JASDQU010103014.1:103498-126387 GCA_032191745.1 Picea mariana
AAATTCATAACGTGGTTGTTTGGGTCCTCTCCCACTTTACCGTCGAATTTAGAAATGTCTGAAGGAAGCTTGGCTGGCATAGTAGGCCATTGGGGAGAGTGACGAATAGGATCATTTAAAATCCTAGACAAATCTGGCAAATCCAAAGTAGCGAGAAAAGGTAACTGTCGATTCACCTATGGGTATTGGTGGCTTTGGGGTGGAAGTCCTATAGGCAAACCAGTAGGACTGTAAGCAGTCTGCACATTATGAGAAGACCCAGGTAGATTCAGTGGTGGTTGTAGAGGATAGTAACTCGAGGAATTGTAACCTTGAGTGGGGACATGATTTTGAGCATTCGTACCCTAAATAGGATTGGGTATACCTGGATATGGTTGGCCTATAGTAGGGACAGGTTGCTTCCCCCCAGTCGTTTGAGGAAGATTTTGTATCATCTGATTCCAATACTGGGCCAAAGAGGGAGGTATATTTTGTCCAAAAGGTGGGGTTGGTCCCCCTATCGTAGGCGGAGTTCCAACCGGATGTTGTGTCGCAAGCGAAGGTCGCGTAGTATTTGGAAAGTGTCTTATAAGAGGAAGTTGAATTGTACCACCTTGTCCACCAACAAGAGTCTGCAAGTTTGGTGTAATGGACAGTATAGTGCCACTAGGATTAGGATTGCCAGAAGGAAATTGAGGGAGTGTCGAAATAAAACTGGGAATAGGGTGCCCAGGAAAAGAAGGACCACCAGGAGTACCAGATGGGGTTTGCATAGGTGTTGGAACAGAAGCATTCAACAAAGCATTCAACGCATGGTATCCAGGTGGTAGTGTCGGAGTGACATCGGGCGTTCGTTGTGTTTATAGGAGTAAGACCAGCTGTAGTGAACCCAGTTGGGACACTCGTAGTATTCGCAATATGGGCCATCTCAGCAGGGAAATTAAAGTGATAAGTGGTAGTCAACGGTACAATCTCTGTCTCAGAAAACACCGGAGGGTTGATTTCGGAGACTACAGGTGAACCAAGACCAAAAAGGGTCCTTCGGAAATCACCTGCAGACCAAAAAGAATCTTGACCTTCTACACCGAGAAAAGGCCCAATGGGTGATCCAGAAGAGGTAACAACTAAGTCTTCGGAAGAATTCAGTCGTCTAAAAGGACGCCGAGAATCACTGGGAAGTAAAAAATCCTCTCGAGTATTTGTAATTCGAAAACGTTCTAGAGAATCAGTTCGTTCCACTTGTGGTGTGGTGACGACTGTGGCTTTACTTTACCCAGGAGAGCCCTCAGGTGTAGCTGTAGGCAAGGGTTGAGAACCATCCAGATGTTCTAGAGATAAACCTTGCATTCTACATGAACGATGTGGAGGAGCTATTGTAAACGAGTGACAAACTTCGCGAAGAAAATCCTATGGTAAACTTCGAGAAACAAACAACATGCGCTAGTAAACAAAATCTAGGAAGCAATCACCAAGCAAACAAGACATTTCGAAGCCACTAGTTGGTGATGAAATCCAACGTCGCAACAACGAGATGTTAAGGGGCGGGGATATATTGGAAAAGTTACGCTGACGACCTGCTTAACAGACTTACACCCTGGTGCAAGCTCCCACACATAATCATGGGTATACCCTCCAAGGAGCCTAAGTGAGTTTGGTCAATGTCAATTCCAGGTACCGTGAAGAATTTGCCCTCCACAGTCACCTTGGGTAAGAACCTAGAAAGATAAGCCACTAAGGTCACCACCAACAACAATAAAGCCTGGGGGAATAGTCGACAGTCTGATCCACACACAAGGGTAGGGTATCTAGCCCACAATCAACTCAAAAGTCTTCCACTCATCATTGTGGGTATACCTCCGAGTGATCCCCGTAATACATGCAATCTCTACACTGATATCAAGAAAGCAGGGTGAGTAACTCTGTCAATATCAATTCGACCTAGTGTTGGACTCTTGTGTGAGAAGGGCTTCCAGGACAAGATGTTGCAAATGGTATTTAACACTCCCTAACACAAGATGTTATTGTGTGTTTTGTGTTTTTGGAGAGTGTATCTCTCTTCTTACTCCAAAGGGCTAGCCTAGCTAAATGTTGGTGTAATAGAGCCCTAGAAAAGAGTTACTAGATAAATTTTATGATTACGCAGTGTTATGAAGAGCTGTTGTTTACTCAAAGGAAACGGAGGTGAAACTTATGTTGTATGACTCTGACCCAATAATTCAAGGACGAGAATGAAATGTATCACTTTTCGTTCAATGAAGCCTATGTATGGGAGAGAGAGAAAGTTTTCCAGATCGACCTTGAACTATAATGCAAAATTTCCTTTAAAATTCAAACACAAACAATCACTTATCGAATGACAATGCTCTATTGTGTCTGTTTCAAATACTTCAACAATCTCAATAATTTGATTTTCAAAGTTTTCTAAAACGAAAAAAAATTTTGAAAGAAAAACTTTTTGTTCACTTTTCAAAAAGGACTCACACTATGACAGCGAGAGTACTGAAAATCAAAAACCAAATGAACAAGCAATGACAAACCCAATCAACTCTTTCAATGAAAGCAAAAATAAAGAACAAACCAAAGTAGTCTTCTCAATTACACAAGAAAATGATATTTCAAACCAATAAGCAAAAGAGAAAAACCAAGTACTCAACTTTCAACCAATCACTGGTTCTCAACTAATCAAACACACTCAGAATCTAAAGTCAGAGAGAATGGTTTTGCCAAGAAAAGTCAAGAAAGGAAATTCAAGCCACAAAATGACAAGAAAATCCTTGGAACCCTAAGACTGTTCATGCACACAAACAAAGACAAGAAATATATCAATCAATGGTCCAAGAAACTCATAGGAGGCAATCAAACTGATCTGGGCAGTTGGAAATACCAAAACTGAAAATCAAACTTTTGAAAAAATGAGTTCGTAGGCAAGCAGTATTACATAGTGCGAGAATCACTGATTCTCACAGGTGACCCTTGAGCAGGGTGCGAGAACCTCGCACTGAAACCTAAAGGCAGAGTGCGAACCCTACCAATTCGTGTAGGCTGCAATGAAGTACAGTGCGAGAATTTCTGAACATAGTCAAAAATTTGAAAATTGGAGCAAAATTGAAAAAGGCTTCTGGACCCAGAGGGTCATTCAGGATATCTTGAAGACTCAGAGATTAATAGGATAGGAAAAAAGTGAAATCAGAGCAAATGGCCATAGAAAAATATCAAAAACCACAAATAAAATGGGATTGATCCCCAGTGGAGTCTCCAATTTTGTTATTGGATAAATCCATAGGTGCGGACACTAACCGATCTCCCTAGATCCACCTGGATCTAGAACAAAGCAAGACAGAACATGACTCTTTCCCTAGACTTTGATCATTGAATTAAATAGGAGGCAAGATCACATGACATACCTTATTATCGCTTCCTATGGTCTTTTTTGCTCCTACTTCGCTTTAGTGCTCTTGTGCAGTCAAGACCAAGACAACACAAACCGACCAAAGTGAAGAAAGAACAATCTATTCAACAATCAATCTATGTATATGATCAATGAATTATACAATAAAGTGGAAATAGCTTTATGGAAAAGGGACATATTACTGTATCATATTAATGGAAAGTAAAGATTACAACCTGAGCCTTGATGTCGCAAACTTCCTTTCGATGGCCCTTGGCTCTGACACACACACTTGCTCACTTGCATGAAGAAGATCAAAACCCTTATGATATCTTTGCTGGAATTTCCTAGCCTGTTGTAGCTTCAATCCTTCACACAATTCTTTCACTAATTCTCCAATGAATCTTTCTTAACCTTACTTGCTTAACCTTTTCCATGAGAATTCCCTCAATATATAGGAGAGAATGAATTAGTTTCTTGGATAAGAATAATCCCAAAATATCAGGGAATCCAGTACTAGGATAACCATTCGAATTCCATCTCATCCTTCTAGAAGATTCCCTTCTAGAAGCATCGAGAATTCAACTTTTTCCTTGCTTTAGAAAGAGTTCGCACCCTAGAAGTTCAACACAGTGCGAACTTCTCGCACCCTGGCTTAAGGCAGCCTACGAGAATCATGCATTCTCGCAGGCAAATATACTAGTAGCCTGCGAACCTCCTTCAAAAATGATATTTCTGGAAAGAGAAGAAAGTAACTTTTCTCAGGAGAAAGTTCTTATGAAGAGCCTAAGTACACCATCATCAATACATCATCATGATGGCCAAAATCATGGGTAACAACAATGCACTCCTAGATGAAGTAGTGAGCCACCTAAAGATGCCAAATAAAATCTCAAAATAGAAGAATATGTTAGGGCTCTTTCTCCAAGAACATAACAACTCGTCCCTTAAGAGGAATACATATAAATATGTGCAAATAACTTTTTTAACCACCTCTAAGAGTGGAGATACCTCAAAGAATGTGCCAATGTAGTTAGAGGCTCCTATACCAATACCATAGTTGTCCAAAATAGAATACAAGGTTAGGACCAACGTTGGTATTTAAGGGACAAATTGCTCATCATGGGGCGATTTTCCCATCAAATATGGTTAAAAATTCCTCCTAGCCATCAAATTTATTTGTTAAAACCATCAAAATGGGAATTGTAGATGTCAAAACCGTCAAATTTGACAAGATGCCTATTTTTGAAATTCCAACCCTGGTTAGGAAATTATCTCCAAGGATGAGCCAACATGCCATTAATAGTAACCCCATATAAATATGTGCAGCAATGATCCATAAAGCTATTATAATCATCTCCAAGAAATGGGGTGACGTCAATCCATGTGCGTCAGAATAGACATATATGCATGTATACCAAAACCACCTCCAAAAAATAGTATTATGAAGAGCATTCCCTAAGGGAATATGCAAACGAAGTAGGATGAAATAAACATGAAGATAATAAGGCATCAAAACCATGTGCTACGTCATGAAAACCTGTGCATATACCATCATCCACAATCTAAACCAAGGGACCTCATTTGGAGTGACCTAGAAAATCATGCCACATGATCCCATCCCTCCAAATATTGATAAAAGTGCCAAACACAAGGAACATTCTACTCCCTCATTTCATTAACCAATCAGGGAATGTCACATCACTATCATGCTATCAAGATCCATTAGGGTGTTCGACCACAAAACAAAATTTACCATGAACCATACACAAATATAGTCTTTGGAAGGATAGATCACCATAATGATGTGTGTATGGATGCACTACTCCAATAGAATATTGGAATACTAAGGGGGGGGTGTGAATCAATATGAGCACTTTTATCACTTTTAACTAATTTCAATCACAACATATAATCAAATCATATAAACATTAACTTGATCTCTTACCAGTCAACAGTTTATCATCAACAATATAAATCAACAGTGCATAATAAAATAATCACAGATACACGGTACACTAAGATTTACATGGAAACCCAATGTGGAAGAAAACCATAGAATGATTTTGTTATATGTCAAAAGAAATACAATCATAGGAAGCACCAACTTCCTAATTTTCTAGCTCCAATTGGAAAGAAGCTCCAACCCCCTAATTCTCAAGATCCAACCTGAAGGAAGCTCCAAATCCCTAATTTACTAGCTACAACTGGAAGGAGGATCCAACCCCCTAGTTTATAGGCTCTGGCCTGAAGGAAGGTCAAACTCCCTGATTCTTTGGCACCAACCAAAAGGAAGCTATAACCTCATTTCCTCGTCTCGTCCTGCCGCCTTCAAATATAAATATAAACCAACTTGTCACTACCACATCAAATTTTCACTGGATTGATATACCATCACTGTCATTGTCAATATGTCACCACAACTTATCACAACAACTTGTTACATCAACCTATCATTTTCAACCTCATCAACCAAACCAGATCTACTCACATAGATCAATCACCAAGAACAACTCTCAACCATATGCACAATATCAAAACTATTTTCATAAACCAAAACAACTCACAACCATTGCCAAGATGTGCTTCTAGATCATATACCAAAATCACCAAGATGTGTTTTTACCAATGAACCAAGATATGTATGCCAAATCATCCATAAACCATGAATCATGTACTCTTCACATCAAACTATGTTCTAAAACATCACTAATATACAACTAACCAAATGTCCAACATGCACCACAACCATGTGCCAAACAATGCATCAAAAGATATACCAATGTAGCCTAGATATGCACCAGCAATGTGGCTCAACAGATATTCCTCAAACAACATGTACAATACATCCAATATGTACCACAAGACATATACCAAAAACTCACCAAGACATGCCTCAAGCATGCTCCACAAGATCAGTAAGATGCAACTTCAAACTAAGCATATAAACATACCTATGATCTTTTAGTTGACTTGGTGTATGTGATGACATACCTGCAGACCTTCCTCAACTTTAGCAACAAGAGAATAACATCTTCATCAACATTTACATCAATCTCACGAGACTAGTTTTGTATTAGTCACAAACCCTAACTTTCAACAAGAATGCCTATTTACCTATAATGAATAAATGAATGAAACTTGTATCCAACCTTCTTTAGTACGTCTTCTGAAATTCATCTAAGTTTTATTCCTTAAATCATTCCTGAAAAGGAGTTATAGTGAAAATGGAATACCTTGTTGAACTCTAGCCTATTCTAGAGAGCGAATGTGTACGACATACCACATGCTCAATATTTGATATCTTATTTTAAAACTTGCAAAAAACAAACTACGACCTGTAATATTTCCATTGCAATTTGTATCACATCATTTGGATTCTCTATGAAGAATTTATGATGGTTTTACCCGGAACACCTATTTACAATTAGGTTCAGGACTAGTTAAAAACCCTATCTTCCATGAAGTGTATCTCCAAAAGTACAATGATCCAAAAGATGCAATTTATACAACATGTACCTTGATATGTCTTCTCACATGCTCCAATTTTCTCTATCTGAATCATTCTATAGAAAACTTTATAGAGAAAATGGTAAGATGGTCTGTAAATAACATACCTTAGAACACATCATCAAAAGACATCATCCTCCCTTGGATTTTTGGCCTTCTTTACTTCACCTTCCCTCTGAAATTCTCCTTAGATCTCATTGGCTACCTTGGTCACTTAGAGATATTCAATATACTCAATAGTTTCTAATGGGAGTCTCTTGAAGTCTCATTTATACTTCCTAGGTGACTTCCTTTAAGGGATACCTTGTAATTGTTTTACCCCTTTTCCTTACTCTAGGGCTAGCCACATTCTTTTTGCAACTACTTTACCCATAATTAATTTCTTGTTGCAACCACTTTGACTACAATTTTTTTTTTTTACATTACTTTACCCATAATTAATTTCTTGTTGCAACCACTTTGACTAGTAAAATTTTTGTTACAACTACTTTACCCATAACTAATTTCTTGTTGCAACCATTTTGACTAGCAAAATTTTTGTTACAACTACTTTACCCATAATTAATTTCTTGTTACAACAACTTTAACAAGCAAACTTTTTGTTACAACTATACCCACAATTAATTTCTTGTTGCAACAAATTTACCCTTAATTAATTTCTTGTTGCAACCACTTTACCCATAATTAATTTCTTGTTGCAACTACCTTGACTAGACAAACTTGTTTTTTACCTTCTAGGGACTTCTAGAATAATTGAATTCTTTGTTGACCTTCTAAGGACGTCTATATGATTCTTTGAGGGTCTTCCAACTTCACAAAACCATATCTCCTCAACCATGAGGAACTACGTGGAATACTATATATCATCAAAAACGACATGGCATGTACTATCCATCTATGATAGTCTTGATTGCAAATATAATGACCTACATTTCTTTATTTATCAATCAACTATGGGTTCCATGACCATACCTTGGGGTCTACCAAAAATTTATACCGTACTTTCTTCAAGGGTTAACATGAATGAAAACCAACCCAATCTTTCAACAATCTCCCCCTTTGACATTGATGACAACATTATGATGCAACGATGTTGGCATGGAAATACTTATGCTCATGCTCCCCCCATGACCATCACTCCCCCTATAATCATGCCTATGTATGTCTCTCCATTTCCATGCCTCTAAATACTCTCTCTCTCCTCCTTTGACATCAATGGCGAAGGGTAACTTCCCTTTTGGGCTACCCCCCTATCTAAACTGTACTTTAAGTTGCCCCCTCTATATGCATTGTCCTTTGGGTTGCTGTAAGGTAGCTAGAGAGGTAGTAGGGGGGCCTAGAGGGCCCATAGTGATAATAGTGGAGGCCATTCAATGTAAGGTGGACTGGGTCCACTATATTATTAAATAAGGCCCAATATGGTAGTTAGATATAATAAATGGGTAGTTAGATATAATAAATGTAAGAGGACTTCTTAGAAGGTTCTACTTCTAGAAGATTCATCCTCTAGAATGTTCTTAGGTGATGGTAGCACTATATTAAAGGGGTTCAAAGAATGTAATGGGATATGAAAAGAAATATTGTATTTGGAGTGGTATCTCAATAGGAAGATGCCCCCTCGAAGAGGCAAGTGAACAGGGGAGGATCCCTTCCATAATAGGATCCATTGTATGGTGTTGTCCTACCTCAAAGGTTCGGTAATAATAAAGTGTGGTTTCTTCTATACTGCTCTGTGGATATATTGTGTATTCAGTATTTGTGGTGATTATATTTGTAGATCTATTTAGTTTCTTAACAATTGGTATCAGAGCACTTTCCTTCGCCAGAGTTGTGGACAAATATTTCTTATTTTTGCAGATTTTTTTTTTTCGGAGAAGAAAAAAGAGGGCCGCGACATTCTAGAAAATTTTGGTATATTTTTGTGCAAAATTTGCAGAAACAGGTTGCATATCTAAGTTCCTCTCAGAAAAACACCCAAGTTAAAAAAAAAAATCATCCGAAACAGAGTCCGGGAAGTCAAGATATTGAAGTTTTAAAATCTGCAATTTTTCAGGGTTTTTTTGCGGACGACGGTGCGTTTTTTTTATATTTATGTAGCATCTAGAGGAAAAATTTAACAAAACAAATACCATATATAAGTTCCTCTCACAATTTCACCCAATTTCAAAAAAAAAAATCAGCTGAAACAGAGTCCGGGAAGTGAAGTTATGAGCATTTTAAATTCAACAGTTTTTCAGGGTTTTTCCAGAAAAAGCCACGATTTTTTGTCGTAAGTTATGTTTTTATTTTTTTGTTTTTTCATGATGGTTGTGGGACCTAAGAGTTCATAGGGTGTTCAGATGGCTATTTCCTCTCAAACCCTCAAAGAACTTCTTGAAGCATTCAAAACCCATTTGTTTGACACATTGGATGCAAGATTGCATGACCTTGCAGATGGCCTCAATGATAGTTTTCGTAGTATTCAAGATTCATTGGATAACATGCAAGAGAGATTTCTTATGGCGAACATCAGGGATGAATATAATCAAGAAATATATGTTTGTTATGATTTTGAGATCGATTGTGATGATTGATATATGGATAGTTGTCATTTCTGGGATGACAACCACTTTCATATTTTATTTGATGACTCTACTCCACCTTCTATAGAGAACACCAATGTCCCACATCAGGAGCTAGTTACCAACATCTAGCATGCATATTCTACAATGGTATTGTTCCTTCCAGATTCATCTTTGATCATCTCCCACTATGTGGACGGATATTATTATTTGGATCCACATTATAGGTGTCAATATTGGGAGCATCATTTTTAGTTTGTTATTGGGTGTCGATATCTTCCATGTGGGATTCACATGAGAAATTGAACATGGGACCCTGGTTTACAATGGCGTTTGGACTACTTCAGCATGGTGGCTACGATTTCTCAATGGGAACCTGGTTCTCTAGTCTACTTCAACACTATGGTCCACACTTATCCATGGGACCCTGGTATATGGTTGTACATCAAGCACTGAGGACAATGCTTTCATAAGGGGGATGGAATGTAAGGTAGCTAGAGAGGTAGTGGGGGGGCCTAGAGGGCCCATAGTGATAATAGTGGAGGTCATTCAATGTAAGGTGGACTAGGTCCACTATATTATTAAATAAGGCCCACTATGGTAGTTAGATATAATAAATGTAAGATGACTTTTTAGAAGGTTCTACTTCTAGAAGATTCCTCCTCTAGAATGTTCTTAGGTGATGGTAGCACTATATAAAGGGGTTCAAGCAATGTAATGGGATATGAAAAGAAATATTGTATTTGAAGCGATAGCTCAATAGGAGGATTCCCCCTCGAAGAGGCAAGTGAACAGGAGAGGATCCCTTCCATAATAGGATCCATTGTATGGTGTTTCCCTACCTCAAGGGTTTGGTAATAATAAAGTGTGGTTTCTTCTATATTGTTCTGTGGATCTATTGTGTATTCAATATTTGTGGTGATTATATTTGTAGATCTATTCAGGTTCTTAACAATTGCTCCCTTTGTCTGCAAGCTTTGAATCTTTCTGTTGTCCTTTTTGTCTTTATGGTGATTCCTCATGTAAATCCATGAAATATATGAAAAGCATTCAAAAATTCTTGAATTCAAATATTCATGGCCTATTATCTCCATTGTTTAGATATCAATGACCATACTATTCAACAATGTCCCTCTAATGATATAGATTTTTTTGACGATTCATTTTTCCCTGTTCTGTTGTTCCTTTTACTACTTGGCTTTATATGACCAATTGATTCCAACTGATTCCACTGATTGTAAAAACACTGCTATGCATATTCTCTAACCAATAAGTTTTGTACCTTCTAAGTATCCATCTCTATCCATATGTCGCATATTGTCCATATATTGGCTACTCAACTGTCCACAATGTTGATCCATCTATCATTGTACTATCATGGTTGAAACCGATCATCATCTATGTTGACCCATGTTCAAACTAAATCAAATGTGTCCATGAACTATTCATGTATGGAACAACCTATACTGAGGATATCCATTACTGAATACATACGTGGAATAAAATCATAAGATTCTACCTATGTAACTGTCAAATGATATTTGTGTGGGAAAACTACTTATCAACTGATCAATTTTTCACTATGTACTTCTGCTATCTGACTAATCTAAATCTATCTCTGCAAATAATTCAACCTGCTCAAATTATGGTTCTCTGATTTGTAGTAGCTACTACACTGACTCCCCATGTTCTATATTCACATTTACTGGAGTATCCAAGTCGAATAGCTCAAAATAATGGAGGAATTTTCCCTAGTGCAAAGTAATCTTCCTCTTCATCTGTAGACTCGTCATCTTTCCAAAATCTGACTTATTTCTTTCTTCTTATGGATTGATCTTGCACTAAAATTCTTGAAAGTACAATCTCTTGGGTCTATTATTTATTCACCTGCTCTTATTTTCTTTATCTCACTACTACAAATCCTGTGATCTCTGGGACATGTTCTTGTTTTCTTTTCCAAACCTTCTTATATATCATATTAATGTTCCTTTTCAAAGAAGTATATGCTTCTACAATCACGAGCTATATGTCCATAATTGTGGAATTTGTAACATTCAATGTTATGTGAGGCCACATAAGCATTTCTTGCTTGAACATTTGTTCCATAATTCCTGGGAGTGAATGATCTTCTTTGTGGTGTATTCCTTCTAAATTCCTTCTTTGAATGATCATGATCATGATTGAAGATTCTTTGAGGCTTGAATATGGAGGGTTTTCTTGGAGATGTATCTCTATCATTTTTCTTTGATTTTGGTTGACCACGATTCCTTCCTTTGAGTGCTTCTTCATAACTCTTACTATTTTCCTCATTCTTGTTTTCTGGAAACCTGGAGTGCTTCTCTTTAACATTCTCTACTTATGATGTGGATGTCTCTGTCTCTTCAATGTTCTTGTTGAGCTTGATGATTTTAACTCTCAATGTGACAAATTATTCTTCAAGCTTCTCAACCTCTTCTTCTTTCTTCATCATCTAAATCTTCATGACTTCTTTCGTTCTCTTTTCTTATTCAAATTAGATCTTCAAAGAGATGATTTTTTTTTTAAGTCTTCTCTCTTCTTGACCAAATTTTGTTTCAAGTTGTTTTAAGTCGTCGGTTCTTTCCTTAAGATGATCTGTCAAAATATTCTCTCTCTTTTGTGCTTCCTTTCTTTCGGTTTCCAAGCATTTCTTCTCTTTCATTTCTTCCTTTCTCAGTGTTTCTATTTTGGCCTCCAAACACTGATTCTCTTCCATCTGACTTTTGTATGTTTCTTCAATATTTATGGCTTCTTCTTACTGATCTTTTAGTTTCACGATGACCTGCTGGGCTTCTTCGAAACATTTTTTTAGAATTCTTCTTAACTAATTGTTCCTCGAGATATTTGATCTTGTTCCTTTATTTTGTCAATTTGTCTAAAGCACTGATCAAATCTATTTCAAGGTACACTATGCCTTCTTCACAATCTTCTTCTTTTTAATCTGTTTGACATGATGAGATTCTTTCTTCTTGTTCTGTTCTTGCATATTCTTTATAATTCTGTGGCTTTGTGATGGGACATTACTCAAAGTAGATATTATGTAACGTATCCCAAATTTCTTTAGCTCATGAACATTTTCCAACCTTTTCTCTTACCAGATCAGGTAATCCTTCCCAGATGAAATCCATTGCTATTTTATTGTTTCTTTTCAATTCCTTCTTGGTTGCAGTCTTCGGTTTCTTTGGAAAAGTGTATCCTATAACAATTGATTGTCAAATGTCATAACCATGTGCCTGTAAAAATACTTTTGTTCTTCTGCTCCATATCTCATAGTCTAGACCATTATGGCCATTGAACATTGTTGCTCCATTCTTAGCGTAATCCATGATCTTCCTTCTAGTGGTTAAACTATTTTCTTGAAGAACCTACTCTGATACCAATTGTTGGAATACTAAGAGGGGGGCTGGATTAGTATGTTCACTTTTATCACTTTTAACCACTTTCAATCACAATGTATAATCAGAGCATATAAACATCAAATTGACCAGTTACCATTAAACAATTTATCGTCAATGTTTAGTATATCATCAACAATATAAACTAGCAGTGCATAATAAAATAATCATAGATACACAGTACAACAAGATTTACATGGAAACCCAATGCGAGAGAAAACCACATAATGATTTTCCTATATGCCATAAGAAATACATTCGTAGGAAGCACCAACTTCCCAATTTTCCAGCTCCAACTGGAAGGAGGCTCCAGCCTAAAGGAATCTCCAACTCCCTAATTTACCATCTACAACTCGAAGGAAGATCCAACACCCTAGTTTACATACTCTTACCTGAAGGAAGCTCTAACTCCCTAATTCTCTGGAAGCAACCAGAAGGAGGCTACAACCTCCTTTCCATGCCCCATCCCGCCGCCCTAAAATACATATGAATACCAACTTGTCACTACCACATCAACCTATCAGTGTCCATGTCACTAGATTGATATACCATCACTGTCACTAGAATGATATACCATCATTGTCATTGTCAACCTGTCACTATCAACCTCATCAACCAAACCAAATCTACTCATATAGATCAATCACCAAGAACAACACTCAACCATATGAAAAATATCAAAAAGATTTGCATCAACCAAAACAACTCACAACCATCACCAAGATGTGCTTCTAGATCATATACCAAAATCACCAAGATGTGATTTTACCAATGAACCAATATATGCATTCCACATCATCCATAAACCATGAACCATGTATTCTTCACGTCAAACTATGTTCTAAAACACCACTGCTATACAACCAACCAGATGTCCAACATCCACCTCAACCATGTGCCAAACAATGCATCAAAAGATATACCAATGTGTCCTAGATATGCACCAGTAATGTGCCTCAACAGATCTTCCTCAAACAACATGTACAATACATCCAATATGTACCACAAGACATATATCAAAAACTCACCAAGACATGCATCAAACATGCTCCACAAGATCACCAAGATGCAACTTAAAACTAAGCATATACACATACCTCTGATCTTGTAGTTGACTTGGTGTATGTGATCACATACCTGTAGACCTTCCTCAACTTAAGAAACGAGAGAATATCATCTTCATAAACCTTTACCTCAGTCTCACATGACTTGTTTTGGATTAGTCAAAAACACTAAATTTCAACAAGCATAACTCTGTACCTGTTATGAATTAAGTTCTGAAACTTGTACCCAACCTTCTTCATTATTTCTTCTAAAATTCCTCCAAGATTCACTCCTTGAATCATTCCTAAAAAAGAGTTATAGAGAAAATGGCAAACCTTACTAAATTCTAGCTTATTCAAGAGAGTGAGCTTGTACGACATGCCACGTGCTCAATATTTGATATATTATTTTAAAACTCAAACACAACAAAATACAACCTATAATATTTCCATTGCAATTGGTCTCACATCACTTGTATTCTCTATGAAGAAGTTATGATTTTTTTACTGAGAACACATGTTTAAAACTAGTTTTAGGACTAGTCAAAATCCCTATCTTCCAAAGAGAGTATCGCCAAAAGTACAAGGACCCAGAAGCTGAAATTCTACCACTAGTACCTTGATATGTCTTCTCAACATGCTCCAATTTTCACTATCTTAATCATTCTAGAAAATAAGTTATATCGAAAATGGTAAGATGACTTGTAAATAACATACCTTAGAACACATCATCAAAAGACATCATCCTCCCTTGGATTTCTGGCCTTCTTTACTTCACCTTCCCTCTGAAATTCACCACGGATCTCCTTGGTTTCCTTAGTCACTTATATATATTCAATATACTCCATAAGTGCTAATGGGATTCTCTTGAAGTCTTATTTATACTTCCCAAGTGACTTCCTTTAGGGGATACCTTGTAACTGTTTTACCCCTTTTCCTTATTCTACGACTAACCACATTCTCGTTGCAACTACTTTACCCATAATTAATTTCTTACTGCAACCACTTTGACTAAAAACTTTATATTACAACTACTTTACCCATAATTAATTTCTTGTTGTAACTACTTTGACTAGAAAACTTCTTGTTACAACTACTTTAACCATAATTGATTTCTTGTTGCAGCCACTTTGACTAGCAAGCTTTTTGTTACAAATACTTTACCCATAATTAATTTCTTGTTGCAACAACTTTGACTAATAAACTTTTTCTTAAAACTACTTTACCCATAATTAATTTCTTGTTGGAACAATTGTACCCTTAATTAATTTCTTGTTGCAACCACTTTACCCATAATTAGTTTCTTGTTGCAACCACCTTGACTAGAAAAACTTCCTTTTGACATTCTAGGGAATTCTATTATAATTGAATTCTTTGTTGACCTTCTAGGAACTTCTAGATGATTCTTTGAGGGTCCTCCAACTTCACAAAGCCATATCTCCTCAACCGTCAGGAACTATGTGGCATACCATATATCATCGGTAATGACATGATGTCTACTATCCATCTATGATAGTCTTACTTGCAAATATATTGACCTACATGTATTTATTTCTGAATCAATTGTGGTTTCCATGAACATACCTTCGGGGCTACCAGACTTGCTTCAAGGGTTGACATCAATGACAACCAACCCAATCTTTCAATATAGAATAGCGATAAAACATGATAAAAAATCCCATAATGAAATAATGTGCATCCTCTAACCAAGACATACCCATAACAAACTACTGGAAGAAAAATCCCCATCATGATGTACTCTTGTGTGGGGAGGTAACAAGAAAACATTGTGCAAATCAATATTCCTACTCAAGGGAAATGACCAAGGAAAGTGTTTGCACAAGCTAAATCCCCCCTTAATACAACATAATACTCCATCAATAATCCTGCACTTGTATGTCTAGCATGAATAATCTTGCACTTATATGTCTAGTGTAAAGAAAATGTGAATTGATAGTTAATGATATATATTTTGATAAAAAGATATGGCTCAAAACCATAACACTCCAAGCATAACTTGCCTAGGAGGGTTTTCAACTACCCCATACTATATGAAAAGTAATAAATTGTAAATAATTAAATTACAATGATATGTTTATTTTGAAAGGTATTGAACTATATAAAATGAATTGTAACAATTTTGTGATGTAAATATTGTAAATAAAATTTATAAATATTACCTATATAAAAATTAAGAAAAAAATTTAATTAGAAAATAATCATAAATTTAAATTTAAAGTTAAGTACTTCATTTTGTAATTTATTTATTGTTATACACTTAATTATATAAATGTTAAGAAAATAAATAAATAATAGTAATTTTAATAATTCACATTACACATTTAATTTAATCAATTCCACTTCCAACTAACAAATCTAATTAATATTGAATAAATAAAATCTAATTAATAATGAATAAATTTTAAATATAGTAAAGTGAATGATCGTCCTTTTACATGGACGAGTACCCCATAGTTTCCTTCTAAAATATAATGTCAAAGATATTTATATTTTGTAGGTTTACAATAATTTATATTGCAAACATACAAATCATCAATTGGCTTACTAACATATATAACTACACAAATTAAAGCATAGAAAATATTCCAATATGTCTCTTTTCGTCTAACGAGTGAGCAATCTTCTTCTTTTTCCTCAATGACAAATTAAAGTATAGAAAATATTCCAATATGTCTCTTTTCCTCTAACGAGTGAGCAATCTTCTTCTTTTTCCTCAATGTTGGACTATAATTCTTTTTCCCATTCTCATTATTCTTTCATGTAGTTTGTTTTCAATTATTTTTAAAAGTTTTTTTACTATACATAAAATGCTATTCATTATTTATTTATTTTTCTTTTAAGATATTTAGTGTTATAAGTTTCAGAAAATTTATAAAGGATTTTAATTATAACTTTTATTATTGATATCGAAGGTTTTAATGGATATTCATTATAACCAAAAATTCTACATGGTTGGAGGTTATAATGGAGGATTTTTTTGTGCACTTTAATCCAATAAGTGCATTTGTACATATCTATGAAGTACGCATTGGTGCACTAATATTTAATATGGACTGCTATGTATTATATTTTAAAACACATCTGTGTATAACCTACATTGAATGCAACAATACATATTATATTTTTAAGGCACCCATGCATATTGAATACATTGGTGCATATCAGATATGTAAAATCATTGGTGAATATATTATCGTTCGCACAATAATGTCATGTAATGATGGCTATAACCATAACAACAATAATAACAATGAAGTTGTTGTTGTTAGGAGCACATGTGCTCTTATGATAGTTATTAGTATTAGTGTGTTTATACATGTATAACACATTGATGTGTTTATATATGTATAACACATTGATGTTTAACAACTACTTAAATTCATTGGTGCATAAATATTTGTGAATAACATTATTGCATTTAAATGAATACATTGTACCGATTTGTTTTAGTGTTGAACGCTTCCGGATAGCATATATGAAAATGTGGCTTCTTAATTTTTTATAAAATTTCAATTAATTATCACAAAATCAAATTAGTATACCTTTGTGTATGGTGAATAGGCATGTTGAAGTAAATTGGAGGAACGTGGTAAAGTTGTGATTGTTGAAGTATGAGGTCATATTTAAGTTATAAGGGTAGTTATGATCAAAGTTCTCATCTTCACTCATATAAACTGGCCTCAAACTTGAATTGTAAGGAGATTTAATTTGAGAGGAGGAATGTATTTGATGAAGAATGGAGCCAACATTGAGGAAGAACCATGATGAAGAATAACCACAATCGATTGTAGTTGTTGTTAAGGCATTCATTAGCCAAAATATTATTATCTTTGTCTTCGGAAAATTTGTTTCCTAATCATCATAATGCAAGACATATAGGAAGGACAATTTGAAGAGACGATAAAGATCATTCAACAATGCAGAGGGGATTCACCTTGTTGACCAATATGTTATCATGTTTATTCATAAATGGGATTTTAAAACTTTGAAAAGAAAGCCAATATATTGTAGGTATTGTAGGTGATGCAAGCTATAGGGGAGTTTATAGGTCTTGAGGGGTGTAAAATGGGGTATCTAGTAAAAATAGGGGATATATGGTAAAAATATGGCCTTTTATTATTAGAAAGAAGTATTGGTAGGGGTGTTCAACAAAACGATTTTGGGAGGTATTTGTTAATATATAGTGAAATTAAGGGTATTTTTTAATATCCCTCGAACACATGTGCTAGGGAGTCTTGTTGTTAGGTATGTTGAAGGAGATAATAATTATATTTTTCATCTAAGATAGGATCTATAACAATCCTGCAATGTCTCAAAATCAAGGTTGAAGAAAGGTTCTTTGTATCTCAGAAAATAGTGTAAGGAATTATTACTTTATGTGATACTTGGTTCTCTAAAGGGATTTTCAAACATTGGGCTAGAGTTTCTCAGGATAGTAAGGCTAACTTAACTCAAAGTGAAGCAATGGTATCGATGTCCATGGAGAATCTATCTAGTGACCAAGATAAAGAGGGAAGCTGTGTAGGGGTGAACTTGGACTTCGATGCTCTATGTAGAGGATTTAGAGAGAAGGAATCTGGAATAGTTACAAAGGAGGGGAGGAACCCTAAGAGATGAAGGAAGGTAATATTTGGTGAATGTTTGGGCATGGACCAAATTGTAGATTTCATGGATAAGGCTTGAGTTGGAAAATTATATTGAAGGCATATAGCATTAGAATCATTAAATGTTTCATTAATGTAACAATATTGGAGTTTGATTATAGGATATGGCCTATTCTACTACATTATGGCCAAGGTTGGTTTGGTTTACTATATCGATTTGAAGAGGATGCAATAAAAAATAATTAATGGAAAATGGTTCTAGGATTCATATATTCTTACCTTGAAACCTTGGCACATATGTTTTGACCCTAGGGTTGAAACATCCACTAAAATTTCAATTTAGGTGAAATTGTTTGGGTTTCCTTTGGAGTTATGGATTAACAAATTTCTAGAAATAATTAGTAGCATGTTGGGGAAATTCATCTTAGTGGACCCCTCCTTTAAGATAAGTATTTACAAGATGGTGGCTAAGGTACTAGTGGAAATCGACACAAAGGAGGGGTTGGTAGAGAGTGTGGAGATAGAGCTAGGGCATATAATTTATATACAATTTTTGGACTATGGAAATGCTCCTTTTAGATGCATTCAAGGTATTTTGCAAGGTCATATTGTTAGATACTATCCAAATACTTTTTACAGGAATAATTGGAGGAGAAAGTATAAAAGGGAGGAAGTTTCCCCTGAGCATGTAGTTACAAATACATTAGTAGAACAATACAACCCATGGAAGGAAACATTTTATCATGTATGAATAGATGATCAAAGAGATTCAAGGTCTAAGATACAAAATTCCTAAGAGCTTTATTTGCAAGAACATGCTCAAGATAGGCCCAACATCTAAAAGTAGGAGGCTCCATTATTGAAGGTGGTAGACAATAAGAAACCTAGGGTTTTGGTTGATTCAAAATTTATGTTATATCTATATTATCCTTCCCATACCACTAGTGACCAAGTGAATAGTGATTTCGAGGTTAGAAATTATGAAAAAAATATTTTGAAATTTGGTACAAATCATAAAGGATTGTCCTCGGAAAAGAAATATATGGGGGATTTTTTTACTAGTAGTAAATCCTCTTCATGTTTTGGTGATAGTGAAATTTATGAATCTTATAATGATTCTAGTGAATACTCCATAGTTAGGGTCATGTACAAACCTGAACTCTTGAAACAGGTTCAAAAACCCTCCAAACGTTACTATCTTAGACCAAGCAAATGTGAACGAGAGCTAGGGGGTTAGGGTTTGGTGGGACTAGGTAGTGATGGAGTTAAATCCATAAAACACCTATCAATTTGGGATAAAGTCAAATATTAAAATTGTATAAGAAAATGTGTGGAGGGAATTCCAACAAGGAAAACAAAATCAAATCATCAACGTCCTTAAAGAAAGTTAGACCCTCTAGAGGGTTGGAAAAAGATTGTGATTTTTCCTTAAACATTAGATATTTGGGTAGATCCCCAAACATATTGGTCCTTTCTAGAATTTTTGAGATAGAGAAGCCTAATATCCTATTCTTATAAGAAACCATTGTGGGATGGGGTAGTGGAGTGGGGAGGGGGGGGCTATTGTGATATTGAAATCCATTTAAAAATTTAAATTTTGTTGCTACTGATGCTTTTGGTATATCAAGGGGACTTATCACAAATTGGAGATCAAATATTTCTATGATAAATTCTTACATTTTTGTATTAGGATTATGCACATACTTTGAAGTAAAGGATTTGAGCATATATGTTTCTAGTCTAAATGTATATGGTCCATATGATGAAAGAAAAAGGTATTGGGATGAGTTTTTTTTCCTTGAGTCATTAAAAGAAGATTTTGTTATTATGGGAGGAGATTTGAATTTCAATTGGATTAAATCAAAGGTTTGGGGTTTTTCTGCAAGAGTAGATAGATTGGGGGATTATTTCAGATATAATTTCAAATAGACAAGTTCCATTGATACAGATCTAGTTAGAATTTTTCCAAATTGGAGACATATTATATTGGGGAATGATAGTATGTCAAGGTGTTTTGATTGGTTTTTTTATTATTGAGAAGCTCATAGGGAATGTGGATAGGTCCAGGTCATGGGTTGAAAGTGAAGGCTCAAACCATAGCTAGATCTTCCTAGAATTAGAGTTTGAAAATGGAAATCCCTCCTCTCCATTCAAATTAAACTCTAGTTGGGTGGAGGAGGAATAAATTCATATGTTTTTTTAAATTGAATGGATTGGTTACAATGATAGTTTGGGTACTTCAATCTATGTATAGTTTGCAAAGATATTAAAGAGAATTAAGAGTTAGGTTATGGATTCGCTACAGATATATAAGAAGGCAAGGATAAAATTTTAAATAATGTTGAAGAGGAGACAAATTAGATTTATAAGAATAGTGCAAGGGGACATTCAAGGAAGAGAAAGTTTGAGGATAAATGATTTGGATAGAAAAGTAAGCAGACTATTGGCCACCACATAAGTTGAGTGGAGGATGAAGAGACAACCATTATGTCTAGAGAATGGAAATGAGAATACAAAATAATTACATCAATTTGCAATTCATAGGAAAAGGATGAATACGATTTAGGAAATGAAAGATGAGGATGAGCCTTTGGTAATAAGTCATGGTGAAATAAATAGAATAGGGTTTAGGCATTTTCAAAATATTTACATAGTTAAATTAACATCTTATTTCCATATTTTTGTTATCGAAGATTAGAATGTGACTCTCTTTGAAGAGGTATCAAAGGAGGAATTGAAGGTAGTCTTGTTCTCTTTTAAGGAAGATGAGTCCAAGCCTTGATGGGTGGATTGTTAATTTTTTTCTTATGTTTTGTGAATTGGTGGAAGAGGACTTAGTAATGGTTATAGAATAAGTCAATAGTTTTGGAAGGGTGCCTTGAAGTTTTATTGCAACTTTTACTGGACTAATTTGGAAAAAATTTAAACTTGACTCTTTTTATTATTTCAATCTCATCTCACTCAACAACTATGTATATAATACAATAGAAAAGGTTTTAGTTGTGAGGATGAAGGATGTGCTCTCAAATGTGACCGCATTGGAACAATTTCATAAACACTAAAAATAAACAAGAGATGATAATAAAGCCAACCTTTTCAAAGGCCTATGATAGACCAAATTGGTTGTACTTGAGATTAATCTTAATACATGTAGGTTTTAACATTTCTATTGTTAATTGGATCATGGGCTATGTCCCTTATGAGAAATTCTCCATATTGATTAATGAAGCAACATTAATCTTCTTCAATCAATTTAGAGGCTTAAGAAAGGGGTGTTTATTATCCCCCTTTAACTTATTCTTCTTTATAGCTAAAGTTCTAAGTAGGATCATTGTGGATGTAAAAAGAAGAGGAAATATGCAGGCTATAAACATAGGATTTTTTTTATTAACTCATCTTTTATTTGTTGATGATTTATATTATTTCTAAATGGTTCATAAAGGGAGTCTAAGAAGATTCAAGAAATTATAAATATATTGTTTATGGCTACTAGTATGGAGGTCAATGCACAAAAGTATACCTTCTGTCACTATGGTTTGGGGTGAGATGTAGTACAAAGGTGAGATATCTTCTTTCCTCCCCTAATTTTTGGGTTGTAAGAAGGACTAAAATACTTTGGATTTATTCTTAATATTGATAACTATGGTAAAAGACAATGGGTATGGCTTATACAAAAAATAGAGGGAAGAATTTTCCAATGCTGTAATAGATGGTTATCAAGGGGTGGAAAGTTAAAATTGGTAAAAATTGTACTGGAAATTGTCCTAGTATATTGACACTTTTGTTCAGAATTTGTCGAAAGAACCACAGTGATATTGACACTCTCTTGCATATATTCCAAAAGATGTACTTGAGAGGTTTGAGAAAGTATGTTTTGATTTCTTACAGGGGAGTAAAAATGAAAACCAAGGGATTCACTTGGGAAAATGATTGGCTATTACTAAACCAAAGGCTTTGGGTGGTTGGGGCTGAAAACACATTCACATTTTTGGGAAATCACTAGCTACTAAAAGTTTGTGGAATTGGTTGATGAAGGATAGTCTATGGAGGAAACTAATAGAGAAGAAATTTATCTATATCCACATGTTCTCTATTAGATTGGATCATAGAACGTTAAGAAGAGAATTAAGAATGTGTCAAATTAGTGGAAGGACTTAATGTTGGTATTCCCTCTTGTTAGAGACAAATTGGCATCGAAGGTAGGGAGGGGAAACCAGGGAAGGCTTGGATTTGATTCTATATTGGGGTGTGGGAATGTAGTTTTACTACCTAATGATAACCTAGCATAGTCTCATGGTCAAGGAATTTATTGTTTAAATCAAGTAGAGAATTTGGCTTTGACCACTATCTAGTCTCAAGGGTGGAAAACA
>JASDQU010103014.1:132762-153031 GCA_032191745.1 Picea mariana
GTAGCTTCGACTGACTGGGTAGAGCTAACTGATATGCGACTTGTCCCACACACTTGAGAACTGTGTAAGGGCCATAAAATTTGGGTGCTAGCTTCTGACAATGCTCGGCCTTGAGGGAAGTTTGCTTATATGGTTTCATTCTCAGAAACACCTGATCCCCTTCTGCAAATTGACATTCAGAGTGACCTTGATCTGCTTGCTGCTTCATTCTATTATGTGCCATGACCAAGTTCTCTTTAAGGGTACGAAGGATATCCTCTCACACTGTAAGTGTTTGGTCAACCGCCTGGACCTTCGAGGTACCCGATAAGTATGAGAGAACTGAAGGTGGCTTCCGTCCATATACCGCTTCAAAAGGAGTCATGCGAGTAGCTGTATGGTATGTAGTGTTGTACCACCATTCATCTAGGGGTAACCATTGAGCCCATTGTTGTTGTTTTTTAGAGGCAAAGCACCTCAGATATGTTTCCAAACACTTGTTGACAACTTCCATTTGACCATCCGTCTGGGGATGATAAGCTAAGATGAGATGCAATTGTGTGCCTTGTAGCTTAAACAGTTCTTGCCAAAAATTTCTTGTGAAAGTTGGGTCTCGATCAGAAACAATAGAGTGTGGAATGCCATGAAGCTTGAAGACCTGGTCCATGAAAATTTGAGCCACCGTGGATGCAGTAAATGGGTGGTGAAGAGCACAAAAATGAGCATAATTGGAAAAGCGATCCACCATAACCATTATGACTGATTTATTCCCCGATTTGGGTAAGCCTGTAATAAAGTCCATAGAGATGTCCTTCCAAATAGCAGGGGGAATCGGTAGCAGTTGGAGGGTGCCTGGAGATTTGACTGTTTCTCCCTTGTTGCGTTGACACACCTCACATTTAGCGACAAATTTACGGATGTCCTGTTTCATACCATCCCAGAAAAAAGAACGTTTGACTCGGTCATATGTTTTGGTGAACCCTGAGTGCCTCGCTGTGGGTGTAGCATGAAGCTCAGAAAGCACCATGGATTTGAGCTTGGATTGTTTATTTAAATACAGGCATACTTTGTATCAAAACTCATCCTAGAGCCAGGAGTACCGTAGGGGAGCCGGAGCCTTGTTCTGCAGTTGTTGGATCAGATGCAAACTTTTGGGGTCTTGAAGCCATTCCTGGCGCATAGCTTGGAGCCAATCAGGTACAATGAAGGAAAGAGAAAAAAAGGATCCTTCGTCTTCATATTTTCGGGACAGTGCTTCCGCCACGACATTGTCTTTTCCCTTCTTGTAAATGATCTCATAATCATATCCAAAGAGCTTAGTCACCCATTTTTGTTGTTCCTGAGAGGAAATGCATTGTTCCAGAAAGTACTTGAGGCTTTGATGGTCGGTATTAATTTGGAAGCGTTGCCCCAAGAGGTAAGCACGCCACAACTCAATGGCATGAAGAATCGCCAACATTTCTTTTTCATAAATGGGTTTGCCCAGATTCCTTTCAGACAGTTGCTTGCTAGTGAAGGCCAACGGTCGACCCTCTTCCATAAGGACAGCACCAATTCCTTTCCCTGAGGCGTCACATTCCAACACAAAGGTCTTTTTGAAGTCGGGAAGGGCCAGAACCGGAGTGGTGCACATGGTCGTCTTCAAGGTTTGAAAATCTTGAGCAGTTGTTGGAGTCCAAGTGAAAGAGTTCTTTTTTAGGAGAGTCGTGAGAGGTGCTACAATCTTTCCGTAGTTCTTTACGAATTTGCGATAATACCCTATGAGGCCCAAAAATCCAAGCAAGCTTTTGAGAGTCTTTGGGTGCGGCCAGTCTTGCATAGCTTCAATCTTTTTCGGGTCCACCCTGACACCATCCTTTCCCACCAGATGACCAAAGTATTCTACTTCTGAGGCACCAAAAGCACATTTGGAATGTTTAAGGAAAAGTTGGTGCTGAGAGAGTAGGCGGAGAACTTGATCCACATGAGTAAGATGGTTTGTCCAGGTTTTTCTATAGATGAGGATATCATCAAAGAAAACTAAGACAAAATGATAGAGAAAAGGGCGGAAGACATGGTTCATGAGGCTCTGGAAGGTGGAGGGGGCATTACACAAACCAAAGGGCATGACAAAAAACTCATAGTTCCCCTCATGAGTGCGAAAGGTGGTCTTTGGAATGTCGGCCTCTTTCATACGTATCTGGTGATAGCCCGAGCGAAGATCAAGTTTGGTAAAGAATTGGGCACCACTCAATTCATCCAGGAGGTCATCAATGACAGGAATGGGAAATTTGTCTTTGATGGTCAGTTTGTTGAGAGCACAAAAGTCAGGACACATTCTCCAAGAACCTTCGTTCTTCAGTACCATGACGACCAGAGAGGAGTAAGGGCTCGTACTAGGACGAATGATGCTAACAATAAGGAGTTCCTGGACCATTTTTTCAATTTCATTTTTTTGTGCAAAGGGGTGGCGATATGGACATATATTGGGGGGAAGGCTTCCTGGGACAAGGGGAATGGAGTGATCATGAACACCATAGGATGGAGGGAGTCCTTGGGGAGTGGAAAATACCGTTTGATGTTTATAAAGGAGGGATTGGAGGTCTTGGGGCACTGGGGGTGTCTCTGTGGCGTGTATGGCGTGGAGTTGGGCAATGACACTAGAATGACCTTTTTTGAGAAGTTTTTCCATGCGATGAGAACTGATGACCTCAGGTTAACTAGAAGTGATGCCTTGGAATTTATGTTGGTGGCCGCCTTGGCCGAATTGCATGGTTAAATTCTGAAAATCCATGAGAATGGGACCCAAAGTCCTTAGCCTGTCTGCACCCAACATAATGTCGCAACCGCCCATGTCAATAGCAAACATATGGGATTGGAGGTGGTAGTCACCGATTTGGAGACGCACATTTTCACAGTGCCCGCCACATTTCATAGAACCACCATTGGCAATCATGATTTGGAAATTGTTGACAGCATGGATGTAGCAATGGGTTTCTTGGGCAATGCGGCAATGAATAAAATTGTGGGTGCTGCCACTATCAACCAAAATGATGACCTTTCGGTGCTTGATGTAACCGATTAACTTGAGGGTTTGGGGGGCAGAGAAGCCGGTGAGAGCACTGAGAGAAATGATTGGTTCCACTTTGGGAGGGTCAGAGGGAGGGTTTATGTCGGTGATTTCTGGTGACTTGGGCACAAGGGGAGTATCAACATCCTCTTCCAAAATACCCTCAGAGATGGCCATAAAAAGATTTTGTTCCTTACATTTGTGGCCTGGGAAATATTTGCCATCACAATTATAATAGAGGCCTTTGAGTTGGCGTTCAGGCATTTCATCCCTAGTCAATTTTTGGATCTTTAATGGGGCGGAGGGAGTATTGGGGTTGACTGGTTTAGGGCGAGGGATAAAGGAAGTCTTATGGTTTTGAGAGGAAACAATTTGTTGTGCTTCTTTAGCTTTTTTAGTATCCTCCACCCAAGTCGTAGGTCGAGCCATGAGGACATGGGCCTAAATCTCCTCCTTGAGGCCACTGATAAAACACTCTCGAAAGAAAGCATCAGTCACGCCCTCTATTTGAAAATCCAGTCACTCAAATGCAGCTATGAAGTCTTCTACTGTGCCTGATTGCTTCAATTTTTTCAAACAGCCCAAATGGTTGGTGTCAGTGTCAAAGCGTTCATAAAGATCAGTCACAAATTGGGTCCAAGCAATATACCCTTGACAAGAAGTTTTTCTCCATTGCCACCATTGCCAGCGTCCTTGATCTAGATGGAGAACACCATACTAGAGTTTGGCCAAGTCATATGTAATGTTGTAAAGAGAGAAATAATGTTCCATTTGGGTGACCCAACCAGTGGGGTCCGAGCCATCAAATTTGGTTACATCCACCCGCGGAAGGCGTATGTCCCATTGAAAGTGATGGGATTGAAAGGAATGGGAATAATTTTCACCTTCAGTCTTGGTATGTGCATCAGAAAAAGAGTCATCGGTAGGGATCTTGAGTTTGGTGCAGAGTGATGCAAAGACAGATTCAATTTGGGTGGTCAGTTCATGTTTGACTTCCGCCATTGCGAACAGCATGACTGCATTTACGGATGCCTTTATGGTGCTATTGATGGATGCATCACGGGAGGCAATAGTATCACTAAGTTGTTGCACTTCTTGTTGGGTCTCGAGGAAACCAGATTGCAAGGTGTTGAAGTGAGACTCTAGTTCTTGGCTACGGGTATGGGCCATGAGGATGGGTGAACTGAAAAGGGAGCAGGTTGGGTCAGAAATTTTTGCAGAAAAATGATATGGATGAATGTGATAAGGGAGAAGAGATGAATCTAATGGAATAGGTCTCAAATAATGGTGAAAAAAATTCCAGNGAAAAAATTTCCAGACTTATACTTTGGTCTGAAGAATGTTGTAGTGCTGAAATCCCCAAATTATTAACCAGAAAAAAATGTGTATTTACTTGGCAACCCGAACACAGATGCACGACAATAGATCTCGCTGGTTTAATTTGTTTATGTTTATGTTTATGTTCCCCAAGGGTTAGGTATTCAAGGGTTCTACAGACAAGGGTTTGCCCTATGCTATAGCTCTCTGATATATGTGCGGGGTCCTACAGTAATACTCGGCCCAATATCTCAGGGCACTAACTAAGGAGGATAGACCGTACCCTTAGCCGTACTACCCGACTACCCAGGTACTAGAGAGTATCTTCCCGAGTGTTGTTCTCGGTGACACTATAGCAGTCCGATGGCTGATAGGTTTATCTAAAGAGGGCTTCAGGAAATCTAGGCCGATTCGTACATAGGTGCTGTCTGATGCGCTACCACTCGAAGGGGTACCAACAGAGGTTACAAGGATGGCCAACATATGTGCGCTTAAGAACCACTTGTATTTCCTGCATGTATGAATCCCTCAACCACGGGTTTATGCGTGTAATGATAGATCTTTGTGGCTTAAAGACGTCGAAATACGTCTCTACCCTGGAAAAAAATACCCACAGTTTTTGCCAAGGAAAGTGCTCTGATACCACTTGCAAGATACCAGATATATAAAATATGCAGAACAGAAATAAAATGCTAGAAATGGCAGAATAACAGTAAAATATCCAGCATAATCTTCACAATAACACAGAAATGATATAAGAATAGCAATAGAAATAACACTTTGATTCAAAAAGCAATGTTCACAGGCCTCTTCGAGGGGGCAACCTCCAATCGAGCAGCGCTCTGTTACAATAATCTTCAAGCTAGGGTTTTTATACCCTCGACCCTTATTTATACTAAATATGTCAATTAAGAGAAACATCTAGAGGAAGATCCTTCTAGAAGTGGAAGCTTCTATTAGTTCTTCTTACATCCGCCTTATTCTATTTTATTGAAAGGCCTTATTAATATTGACCTTTATTACATCCAAATACATTGATCTACCTATGTGAAGGTTAGGACCTTAACACATTGGTGCACTAATATTTAATATGGATTGCTATGTATTATATTTTAAAACACATGTGTGTATAACATACATTGAATGCAACAATACATATTATATTTTTAAGGCACCCATGCATATTACGCATATTGAACACATTGGTGGATATCAGATATGTAAAATCATTGGTGAATATATTATCGTTTGCACAATAATGCCATGTAATGATGGCTATAACCATAACAACAACAGTAACAATGAAGTTGTTTTTGTTAGGAGCACATGTGCTCTTATGATAATTATTAGCATTAGTGTGTTTATACATGTATAACACACCGATGTGTTTATATATGTATAACACATTGATGTTTAACAACCACTTAAATTCATTGGTGCATAAATATTTGTGAATAACATTGTTGCATTCAAATGAATACAATGTACCGATTTGTTTAGTGTTGAACGCTTCCGGATAGCATATATGAAAATGTGGATTCTTAATTTTTTATAAAATTTCAATTAATCATCGCAAAATCAAATTAGTATACCTTTGTGTATGGTGAATAGGCATGTTGAAGTAAAATGGAGGAACATGGTAGAGTTGTGATTGTTGAAGTATGAGGTCATATTTAAGTTATAAGGGTAGTTATGATCGAAGTTCTCATCTTCACTCATATATGCTGGCCTCAAACTTGAATTGTAAAGATATTTAATTTGGGAGGAATGTATTTGATGAAGAATGGAGACAACATTGAGGAAGAACCATGATGAAGAATAACCACAATCGATTTTAGTTGTTGTTAAGGCATTCATTAGCCAAAATATTGTTATCGTTGTCTTCGGAAAATTTGTTTCTTAATCATCATAATGCAAGACATATAGGTAGGACAATTGGAAGAGAGGATAAATATCATTCAACAATGCAGAGGGGATTCACCTTGCTAACCAATATGTTATCATGTTTATTCGTAAATGGGATTTTAAAATTTTGAAAAGAAAACGAATATATTGTAGGTATTGCAGGCGATGCGAGCTATAGTGGAGTTTATAGGTCTTGAGGGGTGTAAAATGGGGTATCTAGTAAAAATAGGGGATATCTAGTAAAAATATGGCCTTTTATTATTAGAAAGAGGTATTGGTAGGGGTGTTCAACAAAACGATTTTGGGAGGTATTTGTTAATATATAGTGAAATTAAGGGTATTTTTTAATATCCCTCGAACACATGTGCTAGGTCACAAGTTTACATAGTGAAGACCCCATACAACAATGGTTATGTGGGAGGAATAAGGCCTAGGGTTTTTTCATGACAAAAGAATATTATCATCTTGTGGATTCCTTGGATGACCCCATAGAATGGGTGTACATATGGACACATATGTGATCTAGTCATATAAGACTAAGCTTGTGGGGAGGAAAGGTTGCCATTCTTGGGGAATAATTTGGAATGTATGAGTTAGAGGTGTTGAAGGGTGGTAAGGGAATCTTAAACCTTCTGTCCAGTATTGTTAGAAATAAAAAATATATATATTCCAAGGGCTTGCATTCGGGTAATGATCATGAAATTTCAATCATTGGAGGGAGTCTTGTTGTTAGGTATGTTGAAGGAGATAATAATTATATTTTTCATCTAATATAGGATCTATTACAATCCTGCAATGTCTCAAAATCAAGGTTGAAGAAAGGTTCTTTGTATCTCAGAAAATAGTATAAGGAATTATTACTTTATGTGATACTTGGTTCTCTAAAGGGATTTTCAAACATTTGGGCTAGAGTTTTTCAGGATAGTAAGGTTAACTTAACTCAAAGTGAAGCAATAGTATCGATGTCCATGGAGAATCTATCTAGTGACCAAGATAAAGAGGGAAGTTGTGTAGGGGTGAACTTGGACTTCGATGCTCTATGTAGAAAATTTAGAGAGAATGAATCTGGAATAGTTACAAAGGAGGGGAGGAACCCTAAGAGATAAAGGAAGGTAATATTTGGTGAATATTTGGGCATGGACCAAATTGTAGATTTCATGGGTAAGGCTTGAGTTGGAAAATTATATTGAAGGCATATAGCATTAGAATCATTAAATGTTTCATTAATGTAACAATATTGGAGTTTGATTATAGGATATGGCCTAGTGTAATACATTATGGCCAAGGTTGGTTTGGTTTACTATATCGATTTGAAGAGGATGCAATCAAAAATAATTAATGGAAAATGGTTCTAGGATTCATATTTTCTTACCTTGAAACCTTGGCACATATGTTTTGACCCTAGGGTTGAAACATCCACTAAAATTTCAATTTAGGTGAAATTGTTTGGGTTTCCTTTGGAGTTATGGATTAACAAATTTCTAGAAATAATTAGTAACATGTTGGGGAAATTCATCTTAGTGGACCCCTCCTTTAAGACAAGTATTTACAAGATGGTGGCTAAGGTACTAGTGGAAATCGACACAAAGGAGGGGTTGGTAGAGAGTGTGGAGATAAAGCTAGGGCATAGAATTTATATACAATTTTTGGACTATGGAAATGCTCCTTTTAGATGCATTCAAGGTATTTTGCAAGGTCATATTGTTAGATACTATCCAAATACTTTTTACAAGAATAATTGGAGGAGAAAGTATAAAAGGGGGGAAGTTTCCCCTAAGCATGTAGTTACAAATACATAAGTAGAACAATACAACCCATGGAAGGAAATATTTGTTCATGTATGAATAGATGATCAAAGAGATTCTAGGTTTAAGATACAAAATTCCTAAGCGCTTTATTTGCAAGAACATGCTCAAGATAGGTCCAACATCTAAAAGTAGGAGGCTCCATTATTGAAGGTGGTAGACAATAAGAAACCTAGGGTTTTGGTTGATTAAAAAGTTATGTTCTATCTATATTATCCTTCCCATACCACTAGTGACCAAGTGAATAGTGATTTCAGGGTTTGGAATTATAAAAAATATATTTTGAAATTCGGTACAAATCATAAAGGATTGTCCTCGGAAAAGAAATATATGGGGGATTTGTTTACTAGTAGTAAATCCTATTCATGTTTTGGTGATAGTGAAATTTATGAATCTTATAATGCTTCTAGTGAAGACTCCATAGTTAGGGTCATGTACAAACCTGAACTCTTGAAACAGGTTCAAAAACCCTCCAAACGTTACTATCTTAGACCAATCAAATGCGAACAAGAGATAGGGGGTTAGGGTTTGGTGGGACTAGGTAGTGATGGAGTTAAATCCATAAAACACCTATCAATTTGGGATAAAGTCAAATATTAAAATTGTATAAGAAAATGCATGGAGGGAAGTCCAACAAGGAAAACAAAATCAAATCATCAACATCCTTAAAGAAAGTTAGACCCTATAGAGGGTTGGAAGAAGATTGTGATTTTTCTTTAAACATTAGATATTTGGGTAGATCCCCAAACATATTGGTCCTTTCTAAAATTTTTGAGATAGAGAAGCCTAATATCCTATTCTTATAAGAAACCATTGTGGGATGGGGTAGCGGGGTGGGGAGGGGGGGGCTATTGGGATATTGAAATCCATTTAAAAATTTAAATTTTGTTGCTACTGATGCTTTTGGTATATCAAGGGGACTTATCACGAATTGGAGATCAAATATTTCTCTGATAAATTATTACATTTTTGTATTAGGATTATGCACATTCTTTGAAGTAAAGGATTTGAGCATTTATGTTTCTATTCTAAATGTATATGGTCCATATGATGATAGAAAAAGGTATTGGGATAGGTTTTTTTTCCTTGAGTCACTAAAAGAAGATTTTGTTATTCTAGGAGGAGATTTGAATTTCAATTGGATTAAATCAAAGGTTTGGGGTTTTTCTACAAGAGTAGATAGATTGGGGGATTATTTCAAATATAATTTTAAATAGACAAGTTCCATTGATACAGATCTAGTTAGAATTTTTCCAAATTGGAGACATATTATATTGGGGAATGATGGTATGTCAAGGTGTTTTGATTGGTTTTTTATTATTGAGAACCTCATAGGGAATGTGGATAGGTCCAGGTCATGGGTTGAAAGTGAAGGCTCAAACTATAGCTGGATCTTCCTAGAATTAGATTTTGAAAATGGAAATCCCTCCTCTCCATTCAAATTAAACTCTAGTTGGGTGGAGGAGGAATAAATTCATATGTTTTTTAAAATTGAATGGATTGGTTACAATGATAGTTTGGGGACTTCAATCTATGTATAGTTTGCAAATATATTAAATAGAATTAAGAGTTAGGTTATGGATTGGCAACAGATATATAAGAAGGCTAGGATAAAATTTTAAACAATGTTGAAGAGGAGACAAATTAGATTTATAAGAATAGTACAAGGGGGCATTCAAGGAAGAAGAAAGTTTGAGGCTAAATGATTTGGATAGAAAAGTAAGGAGACTATTGGCCACCATAGAAGTTGAGTGGAGGATGAAGAGACAACCATTATGGTTAGAGAATGGAAATGAGAATACAAAATAATTACATCAATTTGCAAATCATAGGAAATGGATGAATATGATTTAGGAAATGAAAGATGAGGATGAGCCTTTGGTAATAGGTCATGGTGAAATAAATAGAATAGGGGTTAGGCATTTTCAAAATATTTACATAGTTAAATTAACATCTTATTTCCATATTTTTGTTATCGAAGATTAGAATGTGACTCTCTTTGAAGAGGTATCAAAGGAGGAATTGAAGGTAGTCTTGTTCTCTTTTAAGGAAGATGAGTCCAAGTCTTGATGGGTGGATTATTAATTTTTTTCTTATGTTTTGTGAATTGGTGGAAGAGGAATCAGTAATGGTTATAGAATAAGTCAATAGTTTTGGAAGGATGCCTCGAAGTTTTAATGCAACTTTTACTAGACTAATTTGGAAAAAAAATAAACTTGACTCTTTTTATTATTTCAATCTCATCTCACTCGAAAACTATGTATATAATACAATAGAAAAGGTTTTAGTTGTGAGGATGAAGGATGTTCTCTCAAATGTGACTGCATTGGAACAATTTCATAAACACTAAAAATAAACAAGAGATGATAATAAAGCCAACTTTTTCAAAGGCCTATGATAGAACAAATTGGTTGTACTTGAGATTAATCTTGATACATGTAGGTTTTAACATTTCTATTGTTAATTGGATCATGGGCTATGTCCCTTATGAGAAATTCTCCATATTTATTAATGAAGCAACATTAATCTTCTTCAATCAATTTAGAGGCTTAAGAAAGGGGTGTTTATTATCCCCCTTGTAACTTATTCTTCTTCATAGCTGAAGTTCTAAGTAGGATCATTGTGGATGTAAAAGGAAGAGGAAATATACAGGCTATAAACATAGGATTTTTTTTATTAACTCATCTTTTATTTGTTGATGATTTATATTATTTCTAAATGGTTCATAAAGGGAATCTAAGAAGATTCAAGAAATTATAAATATATTGTTTATGGCTACTAGTATGGAGGTAAATGCACAAAAGTATACCTTCTGTCACTATGGTTTGGGGTGAGATGTAGTACAAAGGTGAGATATCTTCTTTCCTTCCCTAATTTTTGGGTTGTAAGATGGACTAAAATACTTTGGATTTATTCTTAAGATTGATAACTATGGTAAAAGACAATGGGTATGGCTTATACAAAAAATAGAGGGAAGAATTTTCCAATGGTGTAATAGATAGTTATCAAGGGGTGGAAAGTTAAAATTGGTAAAACTTGTACTGGAAATTGTCCTAGTATATTGACACTCTCTTGCATATATTCCAAAAGATGTACTTGAGAGGTTTGAGAAAGTATGTTTTGATTTCTTATAGGGGAGTAAAAATGAAAACCAAGGGATTCACTTGGGAAAATGGTTGGCTATTACTAAACCAAGGGATTTGGGTGGTTGGGGATGAAAACACATTCACATTTTGGGAAATCACTAGCTACTAAAAGTTTGTGGAATTGGTTGATGAAGGATAGTCTATGGAGGAAACTAATAGACAAGAAATTTATATATATCCCCGTGTTCTCTATTAGGTTGGATCATAAAACGTTAAGAAGATCATTAAGAACGTGTCAAATTAGTGGAATGACTTAACGTTGGTATTCCCTCTTGTTAGAGACAATTTGGCATCGAAGGTAGGGAAGGGACACCAAGGAAGGATTGGATTTGATTCTATATTGGGGTGTGGGAATGTAGTTTTACTACCTAATGAAAACCTAGCATAGTCTCATGGTTAAGGAATTTATTGTTTAAATCAAGTAGAGAATTTGGCTTTGACCACTATCTAGTCTCAAGGGTGGAAAACAACACAGTCCTTGGATTTGGAAGGGGACAAGGAAGAAAGATGGAATTTACTCGCGGTAGAATTGAGAAAGGGTTATATAAGATTGAATGATGAGTCAAACACATTGGATTGGGATCAATATAAGGTTGGTGGAAGTTATTTTACAAGACTAAGATACAAGGTTATTATAGATGGTGGAAACCAAGTAGAGCTTTGGTGGTGGTCTAAGAGATGGAAAATAAATGCTTCTAAGAAAACAAGGATCTTTTTATGGTTGGCCCTCCAAAATAGAGCTATGACATGGCCCAATATTTTACAAAAAAATGGATAAAAATCGACCAAGCATATGTTATATGTGTAGAGGAGTAGAGGAAAACATTGGACATTTTATCATCCAATGCCTATATGCACATCAAATTTGGAAAGATGCATATAAAATCATAGGTATCTCAAATGTATGGAATGGTATTCTATAGATCAATCTTCGAAGAATTTATTTAGGAAGAACCTGACCTAAAGGGTTTTAAGGAATTACCCTATATAATTCATTAGGGTTTTTGGATAGCTCACAATGACAACTTATTCAATGGTAAGAAAAATCCAAATTTCCAAGTATTCTCACATATATATGGTTTATTTCAAAGATGTAGGTTAAATTTGAAAGAAGAAGTCCCAAGGAAAATTGGGGAGTTGATGATTGCTAAAACATATCCTTGGGGGTTCTTTGATGGGGCTAAGAAAGGGCCTTATGCTTTCAGCAATGCTAGAGGAGTATTGTATTTTCTAGATAACATTTTTTTCAAATTCAAAGTAGGCTTGGGAACCTGCACCAACAATTCAATTGAGTTGTTGACTTTGAGATGTTTATTGAAGTTGGCAAATGAGAAAGGAATTGATCGCTTACAAGTATATGATAAGTCTCTTATTTTCATTAACTATATGAAGTTGAAAATTCATAGTCAAAATATTACTATATATTATATTCACACATCTTCTCAGAGCACAACGTCGAGGCTGAAGGACTCTCTAAGGAAGGACAATAGACTAAACTTGGAATTATGGAACTAGAGGAATCTTTAAATGAGTTTCTTTTTCTATTATCGCAACAAATTATTTGATGTACAACTTGATGGATGCAAAAATCAATGATATTCATATTTTATGTTGTTTTTGTGTGTCTATATAAAAAATAAGAAACTAAACAACACTTTATAAAAGAACATTTCTATGTTTTTCTAATTTTGATGATTGTTAGAAGAAAAATATATTGTTAAGTTACATAAAAATCTTTCTTGAAGTCCTAAAAAAATTACAGGCTCTATACAAAACCCTATAAATATTTTAAAAAATATAATTATGAATTCAACTATATAAAAAATATATAATTATTAATTTAATTTAAAATGAAAAAAAAAAAAACAATTTTCTTACAATAATATGAAAAATTAACCCGTAATCACAAGAATGAACCACTACCTAAAAATAACTATATACACCATGAATTCATAAAATGTATATATCTAAATTAAAAAATAAAAATAAAAAATACAAAAAACTCTTTAAGAAATTACAATTTGTAATTATAATTTGTAAAATATAAGAAATTATGTTGGCAACAAAGTTGTAAGGACAATGACCCTCCAATATCGGAAAAGACCAAAGCTATCAATATTGAGAAGACTCCATTACGATGAATCCACTCTAAACATCATATCAATATCAATTTATTGAGTCATGTTGTTTTCGTTTTGCTATGGAAAGGGTGTAATCATTTTACTTACATGGGATCCTTTTAAGTCAACGTAATGTTTATAAAGTGTGTCACACCCCATGATCTTTGAAGTGGAGTGGACATTCTTTCTCTCACTATGTTTTATGTATTTATTTTTTTTTCTTTTTAATGTTTTGTTTTTTCCTTCTCTTTTGGTTCGGAGAGATCTTATATATTTTAAGATCATTTTGGATAAGATTGGTATAATTGTGAAGTTTTCTCCATAATCATATTTATTAGTTTTTATATTTATAAAATTTTAATATTTATTAGATTTTATAAATAGTGTATTAGATCTTTTTTATTCTTTATCTAAGTATTTTGGGTTTTCACAATCACAACATATGAAATATTATTATGTAGTTTAAGTTATTAGTGTATGATTTATATCCCATGAACATTAGTCAAAGTGATTATTTTTTCATGGTATTGAATAATACACTTCAATAATCTAAGTTGTACACGAGTTAAATTATTCTAGTGAAGTACATGTACTACATTTTCTTCCCATTTTTTCTTTAATCAAGGAAAGACTCACTTTTAAGAATACATCCTTATTTAGTTGGTAGTATAGCTGATGAGGAATATCGATAAACAATCTTGTTATCTATACATTATATGAGAAAAGTTGGATCAACTATTTTGTAAGATATCCAAATCTTCTCAATCTTCTCAAAGTCTTGAATATCATCCCAAACTCCCCTTCTATGGAGAGATATCACTATATTTTTTATAATATTCATTTCCACAAATAAATATTGCATATTTCCCATCAATGGTTTGGGTTGCTTAACCAGACTCCATCATCATGGCTTGAATCCAGACTATATCAATATTACTTCGTCAAGCGATGGAAATTATAAAAAATTCCAACAATGTAAATCCATCTATTAGAAATTTGTGAAAATTGAAAACTTGTTTTAGATATAATTCAAAATCAAAGATAAAGATGGTTTCATTTGAGTGGTTTTATAATGGAATATTATTCTCTCTACCCAAACTCTATTCTTTAAGTGATATAACATAGCTTTAAACTTTTATAAAATCTAATAACATAAAAAAAATGTTGATTTGCATTAATAACTTTTTAACCATTATTGTTTTTAAACACATTTCCATGTCAACGCACCGACAAATTAAAATGCTGGTCGTTGCCCATTTCGAACATAATTGAGAGTTGAAGATTCTTAGGGAATCTCCAGAGTTTCAGAATGTCAAATCTTGTTTCCTCCGTTTGTTAATATCTTTCCACAGATGCATTAATATTTATTTATTAAATAAAACATATTTTTGTTTCTTCAAACAGCAAGTTGGTAAGCAATGTCGAGAGGAAAATCTTCATGAATCCCTGACCGGCAAGCTTCCCTGCAAAATTAAACCATGTCTCCCTCCACATGACGGAGAGGGGCAGATGAAAACATGAGCATGTGAAGGCTCCGATAAAGTTGTCTGCACAGGCGTCCATATTTAGCTGATGGACGAAGTTAAACTCAGAGAAAAGACGGCAACAATGTTCCAAATATTCGAAAAAACTGACGTGCTTCTACTTATTAAATGAAGGATATTTACATCAGTTGATGGGAGGGAAGCGCCGTGGGGCACTCCCTTCAGACTTCGTCACGAACTCTATCCTCTTCTAGCACTTCTACCGTGATGCAACCTCAAAGAATGCATCACGGTAGTTAGGGTATCCTATACCAACACCATAGATGCCAAAAATAGAATACGAGGTTGGAACCAATGATGGAAACTGATCGCAAAATTGTTTGTTAGGGGTGATTTTCTCATCAAATATGGTTAAAAGTTTCTTCGGCCCATCAAATTTATTCATTAAAACTATTTGAGTAGGCATTGGAGTTGTCAATGAAAAGTTGGTTAATTTTGAAATTCTAACCTTGGTTAGGACATTATCTCCAAAAATGAATCTACATGGCATGGATAGTGACCCCATAGAAATATGTGTCATTATGCTCCATAAATATATTATAATCATCTCCAAGAAATGAGGCAACTTCAATCCATGTGCCTAATAGACATGTATGCATGTATACCAAACCTACCTCCCAAAAATAGTATTATGAAGAGCATTCCCTAAGAGAATGTGCAAATAAAGTAGGATGACCTCAACATGAACATAATAAGGAATCAAAGCCATGTTCAACTTCATGAAAATGTAATTCCCTTACTTAGGGCTTCGTAGTTAAACTTTGAAGTTGTATTTTGGTTGACAATCTAATTACATGAAATCTAAATTATCTTTGTTGTCTATTTTTGTTTGTTTTAACAAGAGAATAAAACTAATATTCATTTACATGACACTAAATTCATAAATACATATTGAAATTGAATTCAAGCAAAAGAGTAAGTAAAAAAAATACCTCTTGAAGAAGAAGTCTGTCATGTTTGTTGATGTCTACTTTATTTGCCTGAAACACAATATATTCCTCCTAGCTAGCTAGGAATTGTTGATGTTAGTGGTAGCATCAGACATGTATTTATGCACAGGTCTATGTGTATTTATGCACAGGTCTATGTGTCTAGATGTGTGGAAATCGTCCAAAGTCTTCTGTGCTTGAATTTACTTAAGTTAAAGGAATTATTAAACTAATTTTTTTTATTAATTAATTATGTAATTAGTTAATAGAGTTATTTATGAGACATGCTAAAAGTTCTTAGCATGCAACATGTAATCTAAATATCAAGTGAGTGTGATAAGAAATCTCAATGGTAAATCACTTTGGAGATCATAAATAGATTGTAGCTCATGATTATAAAAGAAAGGCTAGGACAATGAGGAAGACACATTCACACAGAGATAACAAAGAAGGAATTTTGCTAGTGTGGATTCATTTGAGAGTGTAGAAGCAAAGAATGAATTTTGCATACACTTGACAGGTGTTGAGGGAGTCAACATGGAGTATCGGATCATGAAGGACTGTGGTTCAAGATCTTGGATAGGTGAAGAAGGAAATTTTTATTTCTGTGTCAGTAGATGATCAAAAGTCTTCATGGTTTAAGGTACAAAAGCCTTTAGAAATTTATTTCCAAGAACATGCTTAGGATAGGCCCAACATCTCAAAGGAGGAGGCTTGACAATTGAAGGTAGCAGACTAGAAGCAAGCTAGGCTTTCAAGCAACTCAAAATATATGTTCTACTTAAATTATTCTCCCATAACACTATTAACCAAGTTAATAGTTCTTTGAGGGTTGGGACTTTTGGACAAAATATTTTGAATTTAACTACAAATATTAGAGGGTCTTCCTTGGAAAACAATGATATGGGAGATTTACTTACTCATAATAAATCCTCTTCATGTTTCATTGATAACGATATTTCTGATTCTTATGACATTTCTAGTGAATATTCTAGGGTTAGGGTCCTATACAAACCTAACCTCTTGAAAGAGGGTCAGAAACCCTTCGAATGCTACCATCTTAGACCAAGGAAAGGGAAAGAAGATATGGGGATCAGGTTTTAGGGGGTTTGGGTAGTGATGGAGTTAAATCCCCAGAACACCCATCAATTGGGATAAAGTCAAGCATTAAAATTGCACAAGAGAAGGCATGGAGGGAATTCCAACAAGGAAAACAAAAAAATAAATCGATGTGCTCCTTGGAGCAAAGTCAGACCCTATAGAGGGTTGGAAGATGATTGTAATGTCCTTAAACATTAGAGGGATGGGTAGCCCCTCCAACATGTTGGGACTTTCAAGAATTTTTGAGATAAATAAGATTGACAACCTATTATTTATTACAAAAAACCCTGGGGGAGGGGAAAATGCTATTCGGCTATTGAAATCCTTTTTTAAAAAATCAGATTTTGTTGCTATTGATGATTTAGGTATATCATCATGGACTTGTCACAAGTTGGAGATAAAGTATTTCTATGATAAATGCTTACACTTTTGTATTAGGTTTATGCACATCCTCTAGATTAAAGGATTTGGGAATATGTATTTTTGTTCTAAATGTATATGGTCCATATGATGATATACATAGTGATGGGATAGGCATTTTTCCCTTCAGTCGCTAAAAAATGATTTTGTTATTATTGGAGGAGATTTGATTTCACTTTAAGAATATAAAAGGTTTGGGGTTTTTTGCAAGAGTGGATAGGTTATGGGATTATTTCAGATGAAATTTCAAACATGAAAGTTTCATTGATATAGAGCTAGTCAATATTTCACCAACCTGGAGAAATAATATAATTGGGAATGATGGTGTCTCAAAGCATTTGGATCGGTTTTTTATCACTAAAAACATTAGAGGGAAGGTGGATAGTTATAGGTTGTGTATTGAAAGTGGAGGATTCTTAGACCATGTAGTTTGATCTTCCTATATTTAGAGTTGAAAAATGTCAATCCCTCCTCTCCATTCAAATTCACTCTAGTTGGGTCGAGGAGGACGAATTTCAAATCATGGTTAAAAATGAATGGATGGATTCCAATGATATTTTGGGGACCTCAACCAGTGTACATTATATAGACACAATAGAGATAATTCAGAGTAAGGTGATGGACTAGGTAGTAGATGGATACAAAACTAAGGATAAAGTTTAAAGGAAATTGCAGAGGAGATACACAAATTTCATACGAATAATGCAAGGGGGATATTCAATGAAGAAGAAAGGTTGAGGATAAATGATTTGGAAAGAAAAGTAAGGCGACTATTGGCCTATAGAGAAGTTGAGTGGATATTGAAGAGTTGGGCATTATGATTAGAGAATGGTGATGAGAATACAAAATACTCCCATCAATTTGCAAATCACTAGAAGGGTGCACATGATTTGGGAAGTGAAATATGAGGATGGGTCTTTGGTAAGAAGTCATGGTGAAATAAATCGAATGGGGGTTAGGAATTTTTGGAATACTTACAAGGATCTAGAGCAAGTAAATGTCCCCAAAATAGTTAAATTATCATCTTGCTTCCCCATTTTTGTTACTAAATATTAGAATGTGACTCTCTTTGAAGAGGTATCAAAGGAGGAATTGAAGTAAATTTCACCCTCTTTTAAGAAAGATGAGTCCAAGCCCTCATGAGTCAACTATTGAATTTTTTCTTGGGTTTATGAACTAGTGGAAGATGAATTATTAAGGATTATTAAAGAAGTCAAGAGTTTTAGCAAGATGCTTGGGAGTATTAATGCAATTTTTGTTTCTCTAATTCTGGAAATAAATAAAGAAAGAAGGAAAGAAAACAACTAGAAACTTTTGGTGATTTCAAACCCATTTCACTATGAAATTATATATATATGAACATTGTAAAGGAAGGGATTCATCATAAGGAATAAAAAGAAAAAAACAATGATAATAAATTCAGATCTTTCAAAAGTATATGATAGAAAAAATTGGTTGTGCTTGTGATTAATCCCGATACATGTAAGTTTTAGAATTTATATTGTTAATTTGATAATGGGATATGTCTCCTCTTTGAACTTTTCCATATTGAATAATGGAGAAAAATCAATCTTCTTCAAACCATCTTGAGGCCTAAGATAGAGATTCCCATTATTCTGCTTGTTATTCCTCTTGGTAGATGAAGGTTTGAGTAGGACTATTTTGGATGCAAAAGGAAGAGGCAATACACAAGATATAAAGATAAGATCTATTATGTTAAATCATATTTTATTTGTTGATGATTTCTATTATTTCTAAATGGTTTTGAAAGGGAAGCCAAGAATGTTTGAGAAATTATAAATATACTATGTATGGCTAATATGATGGAGGTCAATGCACAAAAGTATGCCTTATGTCACTATGGGTTGGGGAAGGATGTAGTACAAAGGTTAGCTACCTTATTTATGTTAAAACCTTTTGGATTGTAGGAAGGACTAAAATAAATGGGCCTTATTTTCAATCCTGATAGCTATAATGGTACAAGAGATAAAGGATGGCTTATAAAAAAATTGGAGGAAATAATTTTCCAATGGTGTAATAGATGATTATCAGGTGGTGGAAGGTTAACATTGGTAAAGTCTATATTGGAATTTTTCTTGGTGTATTGTCACTCTCTTGCATCTATTCCAAAATGAGTACCTGAGAGTTTTAGAAAAGTATGTTTCAATTTCTTATGGCAGGGAGGTAAAAATGACAAGCAAAGGATTCACTTGGAAAAATGGTTGGATAGTGCTAAGCCAAAGGTGATGGGTGGTTGGGGATTAAAACACACTCACATTTTTTGGAAATCTCTAATTGTTGAAATTTTCTGGAATATGATGACAAAGGATAATTTGTGGAGGAAAGTAATAAAGATGAAATATATATCCCTAAGTTCTTTGTTTAATTGGATCAGAAACCATAGGAAGAGAATTAAGAGCATGCCAATCAATGGAATGCTTTAGAGTTGGCCTTCCCTCTTATTAGAGACAATTTGGCCTAGAAGGTAGGGAGGGGAAACATTATACAGATTAAATCTTATTCTATCTCGAGGTGTGGGAATGCACTTTTACTACTTGATGATGACATAGCATAGTCACATGATTAATGAATTTATTATTCAAATCAAGTAGAAGATTTCACTTTGATCACTATTTGGTCTCAAGGGTGGAAAAAAACCTATTCCTTGGATTTGGAAGGGGATGGGGTAGAAAAGTGGAATTTACTACTGGAAGAAATGAGAAAGGATCATATAAGATTGAATGATGAGTCAAACACCTTGGAATGGGCTCAAGATAAAAATAGTGGAAGTTATTTTTCAAGACTAGGATACAAGGTTATGATAGATGGTGGAAACCAAGAAGACCTCTGGTGGTGGTTAAGATATGAAAACTAAATGCTTTGAAGAAAACAATGATCATTTTATGGTTGTCCCTCTAGAATGAATCTCCAACATGGTATATGTTACAAGAGAA
>JASDQU010103014.1:159031-173711 GCA_032191745.1 Picea mariana
AAGTTATCCATAAACATCATATCAATATCAATTTATTGATCTTCCAAGATACTTTCCAATATTTTTTTAAGGTATGGAGGAGTATAATCATTTTACTTACTTTCCATAAAATCATGTTATTCATGTTTTTTTAAAAGGTATGGAAAAGTGTAATCATTTTAGTAACATGGGATCCTTTTTAACTCACATAATGTTTATAAAGTGAGTAGTGTAATGAGGAGGTGGGTCTAATGGTTTGGATTTTTTTTTTCATCATTACATTTTTATTTGTTAATTTTTTTTCGTCAATATTATTATTTTAATGTTTTTAAAAAATATATATATTTTAAGATTATTTTGGATTAAATACACTTAATTGTGAAGTTTTCTACTCAACCAAATTCAATTAACTTTTATTTTTACAAAATTTTAACAAATATTATATTTTATGAATTATTTATTTAAATTTTCTTTTAATTTTTTATTTAAACATTTGTAAATTTTTTGTGATCCTAACACATGATATATTATTGTTACATTAATTTATGAATATAAGATCCATATTTCATGAGAATTAGTGAGTGAAATGGCCAATTTCACATATAACACAAGATTCATTTCAGAAAGACTCATTTTTAAGAATGCATTCTCATTTAGTCCAACAAATGATAATGAATATCAATGAACAATCTTGTTATCTATGCACTATTCTAACATGATCAACCATTTTGCAAAATATCTAAATCTTCTCAAAGTTTGGAACATCATCCCAAACTCCCCTTCAATATAGGGATATCACTATATTGAATATATTGAAGATACTATCCATTTCCACATGGATATGATATATTCCTATATCACTATATTGAAGATACTATTCATTTCCACATATATATTATTGTATCATTAGAATATTTTGTGTGAGCATTTTTCCCATCGATGATTTGTGAGATATTTTGTGTGAGCAAGCTCCATCATCATAATTTGAATTTTTCTAAGTATTAATATTTACTATGTGAAGTTATGAAAAATGAAAGGAATTCCAACAATGGATTAAATTTTTATGAAAATTAAAAACTTGGTTTTGATATAATCTAAAATTAAAACTTAGTAAGTTTGGTCCAAATGATTATGTAATGGAGCGTTATCTCACTCAAATTTCTATTTTTATTTTTATAAGTTTCATGAGAAACCTGTTTATAAGTTTTGTTTATATGTTTTATTCTTCCCAGTGACATTTCTATTTATATTTCTATAAGTTGCCTTACAAACCTTTATTTAAAATATATAGCAGATGATAGATAAACATGGGTTTTGATGGAAGTTGTTGATGTCATTTGTTTGAAGAATAGAAATTAAAATTATATTATTTTTAAATACATTTCCATGTCAACTCAATGACACATTATAATGTTGGCCGTTGCCCTTTCGAACATAAGTGAGCGTTGAAGATTCTTAGTAAATCTCCAGAGTTTCAGAGTGTCAAATTGTGTTTCCTCGGTTTGTTACTCTCTTTCCACAGATGTATTAATATTTATTTATTAAATAAAACATTTTTTTTGTTTCTTCAAACTGCAAGTTGGTAAGCAATGACGAGAGGAAAATCTCCATGAATCAAACAATTGAATCCCTGACCGGCAAGCTTCCCTGCGAAATTAAACCATGTCTCCCACCACACCACAGGGAGAGAGGCGGATGAAAACATCGACATGTGAAGGCTCCAATAAAGTTGTAAACCATATTAAATCAGCATGCACAAAGTCGTCGAGGTTGTCTGGCACATATAATAACACAATGTGACCTCATTTTCTTCCATAGGCAGCTTGATATTTTCTTTGCACAATCCATGCACTGATATAACACAGTGTGATCTCATTTTTCTTTGCACAATCCATGGTTTTCAGAAGGTATTCTTTAGCCAAAAATAAATCAATACAAGTTTTTCTTGTTACCACAAACAGTTGTCTCATAAATCAATTTAATGTTTAATTTCACTGAGACCTTAAAATTAATTATATATATAGATTTGAGTAAAATTGTCCCATAAACGGCTTCCAAGATTCTCTTCAACCCCAAGATCTTCAATACAAGCTAAGCCAAGAGAATGTGTATCTCATAACCATTACAATATAAAGAGCTTATCTTATATCTAATATAGATATAAGATCCAAAACTTCCTTCAATAAAATAATAATATCCAAAAATTACATCCTAAATCTCTCACGTAAGGAGAATTAAACCAATAATATTTTCAAGTAACATTAGACCAGTAAAAAATCTTAATAATAAAATAACCAAGTAAAATAGATAAGATAGTGGGGATGTCACTTGTTCATCTCTCATTTAAAAAGTCATCTTGATCTTGGGCATTTGAACATGTAAAACCTTTACACAATGTCACATGGATCATCCTCTAAGAGTATGTGCTCCAAGTTAAACTTTCATTAACCACTAGGGTGCTCTCCAAGAAGGTCCTTTATCAACCAAATAATATAAAACCATGCCTAGAAGAGGTGCATCTTTAGATGTGTGCAAAGGGTGGTTCAACCATGCTAAAACAATATAAAATATTACATGTGATTTGCATTTTTGATAAGTGTGATAATAGTAGTTGTTTCCCTTTAATGTATGGTCAAGCAAACAACCAAATAATGTTAAAATGCAACACCATTGAGAAATGTGTCAAGGTAGTTAAAAGTCTTATAAAAAACAATATAATATATCTAGATAGTGTTTCCTAGGAAGATGTGGCCAAAGATACTTACGTTTACATAAATAAATGTCTTATGATGGTAGTTCTCTCCTAGATGAAGTAGTTAGCCACCTAGAGATCTCAAATACATTCCCAAAATAAAAGAAGATGTTAGAGTTCCTTCTCTAAGAAGATAACAACTTCAACTCATCCCTCAAGAGGAATCCATAGAAATATGTGAAAATAAATGTTATAACCACCTCTAAGAGTGGAGCAACCTCAAAGAATGTGCCAAGGTAGTTAGATGATCCTATACCAATACCATAGATGTGCGAAATAGAATACGAGGTTAGGACCAAGGATGAAATTTAAGAAGCAAATTATGTGTCATGGGGCGATTTTCCCATCAAATATGCTTAAAATTCCTCCTACCCATCAAATTCTTTCATTAAAACCATGAGAACTAGAATTGTAGTTGTCAAAACCGTCAAATTTGACAGGTCTAGTTTTGAAATTCCAACCCTAGTTAGGACATTATCTCTGAGGATGAACCAACATGCCATGAATAGTAACCCCATATAAATATGTGCAATAGTGATCCATAAAGCTATTATAATCATCTCCAATAAATGGGGTGACCTAAGAGAATGTGCAAATGAAGTAGGATGACCTCAACATGAAGATAATAAGGCATCAAAACCATGTGCAACCTCATGAAAACCTGTGCATATACCATAATCCACCATCTAAACCAAAGGAATTCATTTGGAGTGACCTAGAAAATCACGCCATGTGATCCCCATGCCATTGATAAAAGTGTCAAACACAAGGAACATTCTACTCCCTCATTCCATTAACCTATCAAGGAATGCCACATCACTATCACACTATCAATATCCATAAGGGTGTTCCACCACAAAACAATTGCACCATGAACCATACACAAATCTAGTCTTTGGAAGGCTAGATCACCATAATTATGCATGCATGGATGCACTACTCCACTAGAATAGTGATAAAACATGATAAAAAATCTCATAATGAACATAATGTGTTTCCTCTAACGAAGGCTTACCCATAACAAACCACTGAAAGAAAACTCCCCATCTTAATTTGCTCTTGTGTTGGGAGGTAACAAGCAAACATTGTGCAAATCAATATTCCTACTCAAGGGAAGTGATCAAGGAAAGTGTTTTTACAAGCTAAATCCCCCCTTAATGCAACATAATATGCCATCAATAATCTGCACTTGTATGTCCAGTGTAAATAAAATTTCAATTAATAGTTAATAATATTTATTTTGATAATAAGATATGGCTCAAAGCCATAACACTCCAAGCATAACTTGCCTAGTAAGACCTAGTAGGGTTTTCAACTAGATGAAATACCTCATACTATATGAAAAGTAATAAATTATAAATAATTAAATTATAATGATATGTTTATTTTAATAAGTATATATTTAATTTATTTGTTGTTATATACTTAATTATATTTAATTATATAAATGCGTAGAACATAAATAAATAATAATAATTCAAATTACACATTTAATTTGCAAAACAATTAAATGACCTTGCAAAATCCACAGCTCCACTTCCAACTAGCAAATCTAATTAATATTGAACAAATCAAATCTAATTAATAATGAATAAATTTTAAATATGGTAAAGTGAATGATCGTCCTCCAACATGGACTAGTACCCCAGAGTTCTCTTCTAAAATACAATGTCAAAGATATTTATATTTTGTATGTTTGCAATAATGTATATTGTCTTAATTATACAAATCATCAATTGGCTAACTGACATATATAACTGCACAAATTAAAGTATAGCAAATATTTCAGTATATCTCTTTTCATCTCACGAGTTAGCAATCATCTTCTTCTTTTTCCTCATTGTTATAATGTTTCAGTATAATTCTTTTTTGTATTTTCATTATTCTTTCGCGTATTGTGTTTTTAAATGTTTTAAATAGTTTTTTTTTCACTATAAAGAAAACACTATTTATTAAGTTTTTTTTAAGATTTTTTGTGTTATAAATTTAAGAAAATTTATAAAGAATTTTTATTAAAATTTTAATGGATATTCATTATAATTAAAAATTCTAAACGGGTGGAAGTTATAATGGAGGACTTTTTTGTGGACTTTAATATATCAAGTGCACTAGTATATTTCGGGTACATCTCTATGTGCACTAATATTTAATATGGATTGATATGTATTATATTTTAAATTACATGTGTATTACATATATTGAATGTAATAATAGTTATTATATTTTTAAGGTATCAATGTATATTATATATATTGAACACATTGATGTATATTAGATATGTAAAAGCATTGGTGTATATATTTTCAACCATAACAATGAATTTGTTGAATTTGTTGTTGTTAGGAGAACACAGACTTTTATGATAGTGGTTAGCATTAGCGTGTTTATACACATATAACACATTGATGTGTTTATACACTAATGCATTAATATTTAATATGGATTGATATGTATTATATTGTAAAGCACATGTGTGTATTACATATATTGAATGCAAGAATACTTATTATATTTTTAAGGCACCAGTGCATATTACATATAGTGTATATTACATATATTGAACACATCGATGTACATTAGATATGTAAAAGCATTGGTGCATATATCTTCAACAATAACAATGAATTTGTTGTTGGTAGGGCACATGGACTCTTATGATAGTGGTTAGCATTAATGTGTTTATACATGTATAACACATTGGTGTGTTTATACATGTATAGTGCATTGATGTTTAACAACCACTTGAATTTATTGGTGCATAAATATGTGTGAATTACATTGTTGCATTCAAATGAATACAATGTACCGATTTGTTTTAGTGTTGAATGTTTCCAGATAGTAGATATGAAAATGTGGCTTCTTAATTTTTTATAAAATTTCAATTAATCATCACAAAATCAAATTAGTATACCTTTGTGTATGGTGAATAAGCATGTTCAAATAAATTGGAGGAATGCACTAGAGTTGTGATTGTTGAAGTATGAGTTCAACTTTAAGTTATAAGGGTAGTTATGAGTGAAGTTCTCATCTTCAATCATATACATAATCATATACATTGGCCTCAAACTTGAATTGTAAGGAGATTTAATGTGAGAGAAGGAATGTATTTTATGACAAATGGAGACAACATTGAGGAAGAACCATGATGAAGAACACCCACGATTGAGTGTAGTTGTTGTTAAGGCATTCATCAACCGAAATATTAGTATCTTTCTCTTTGGAATTTTTTTTTTCCTAATCATCATAATGCAAGACATATATGTAGCATGATTGGAAGAGAGGATAAAGATAATTCAACCATGCAGAGGGGATTCACCTTATTGACCAATATTTTATCATGCTTATTCATAAATGGGATTTTAAAATTGTGAAAAGAAGCTCCATATATTGTAGATATTGCAGGGGATGCCAAATATAAGGGAGTTTATAGATATTGATGTACTATCCCATATTATTAAATAAATAATAATAAATATAATAATAAATCATAGAAATTAATAATAACGATTACATAGTAAATAATAGTAATAAATATAATAAACAATGATAATACATAATAGATAAATAAAATGTATAAAAATAAAAGAAAGAAAAGAATAAATAAAGTAAAAGAATAAAATAAAAATAAAAAAAGGATTACTTTATTATTAATAAAAATTATAAAATAAGAGAAGATAAGATAAGTTAAGATCGGAAAAGGAAAGTTTGCATGATAAAAAGTGGAACATATACATGAGGTTTATTTTTCCTAGAAGAGGTGCACCCTTGAGATGTGCGGCAAAGGGTGGCTATGTGATCCAGATTATTTTGAGCACAAAATGCGAGCAGAGATATAATAAAGAAATATACTGAGATATTGCAAGAGATCCAATAATATAACATAGATATATCAGATGTATATAACAAGAGGCACATATATACAGTAAAACACAATTTATATTAATGAGCGAAATATACAGAACTGTAAAATTACAGAGTGAAAGGCCCACTAGAATGGTGACAACTTATCTCTCAGAAGAGATGTGATGACTACGCTCATTTGAAAAAATATGATTGTTACAATGAGGTTCCAAAGGCCTTTTTAACATAAATAAAATCCAAAACCCTAACCCCGAAAGATGAAAAACCAACAGTTTTGTAGATCCCGTTTTGGGTAGTTTGGTGTATCAACTTCCCGCCTGCATAACTTTGGCATACAATGTTCATTTGGGGCACACGATAGCTCGTTGGAAAAGTATCAATCAGGAGCTTCATTTCTCAAGCTCAATCAAAGTCTTCGACTATCATTCGGGTGCCCTCTCGTGAAAAAAACGTCTTTTAGGCCCTCAAAATGACCCTGGAAGTTTGGGACCTGAAAAACTGCTAAAATTAGTAAGTTGTCAAAAAAAAATTGATACAGTTGGAATAGGTGGATGGAAACCGATATCCACCTGGATTGTTATGAGACCACTTCAACCATTTCAAAACAATATAAAATAGTACATGCGATGTGCACTTTTGATAAGTGTGCCAATAGTAGTTGTTTCCCCTTAATGTATGGTCAAACAAACAATCAAATAATATTAAAGTGCAAAACCATTGAGAAATGTGCCAAGGTAGTTACAAAGTCTCATAAAAAAAAATATAATATATCTAGATAAATTGTTCCCTAGGAAGATGTGCCCAAAGATAATTATGTTTGCATAAATAAATGTGTCGTGATGGCAATGCTCTCCTAGAGGAGGTAGTTAGGAACCAAGAGATACCAAATACATTCCAAAAATAGAAGAATATGTTAGGGCTCCTTCTCTAAGAAGATAACAACTCGTCCCTCGAGAGGAAAATATAAAAATATGTGCAAATAAATATTATAACCACCTCTAAGAGTGGAGCAACCTCAAAGAATGTGCCAAGGTAGTTAGAGGCTCCTATACCAACACCATAGATGTACAATATAGAATACGAGGTTAGGACCAAGGATGGAATTTAAGGGGAAAATTGTTCATCATGGGGAAATTTTCCTATCAAATATGGTTAAAAATTCCTCCTACCCATCAAATTTCCTCATTGAAACCATCGAGAATTGTAGTTGTCAAAACCCTCAAATTTAACAAGTTGTCTAGTTATGAAAGTCCAACCCTGGTTAAGACATTATCTATGAGAATGAACCAACATGCCATGAATAGTGATCCCATATAAATATGTGCAATAATGATCCATAAAGCTATTATAATCATCTCCAAGAAATAAAGTGACCTCAATCCATGTGCCTAGTAATAAATATATATGCATATATGCATGTATACCAAAACCACCTCCCAAAAATAGTATTATGAAGAAAATACCCTAAAAGAATGTGCAAATGAAGTAAAATAACCTCAACATGAAGATTATAAGACATCAAAACCATGTAAAACCTCATGAAAACTTATACATATACCATAATCCACCATCTAAACCAAGGGAACTCTTTTCTAATGACCTATAAAATCATGCCATGTGATCCCATGCCTCCAAATATTGATAAAAGTGCCAAACACAAGGAGCATTCTACTCCCTCATACCATTAACCAATCAAAAAAATGTCACATCACTATAACACTATCAATATTTCAAGCCTTAAACTTTTATAAAATCTAATAAACAAAAAAGAAAATGTTGATTTGCATTAATAACTTTTTAACCACATTTTTTTTAAACACATATCCATGTCAACGCAAAGACAAATTAAAATGCTGGTCGTTGCCCATTTCGAACATAATTGAGAGTTGAAGATTCTTAGTGAATCTCCAGAGTTTCAGAATGTCAAATTTTGTTTCCTCCGTTTGTTAATATAATTCTACATATGCATTAATATTTGTTTATTAAATAAAACATTTTTTTTGTTTCTTCAAACAGCAAGTTGGTAAGCAATGTCGAGAGGAAAATCTTCATGAATCCCTGACCGGCAAGCTTCCCTGCAAAATTAAACCATGTCTCCGGCAAGCTTCCCTGCAGATGAAAACATGAACATGTGAAGGCTCCGATAAAGTTGTCTGCATAGGGAGACTAATTCAAAAGAAATGGACGAAGTTAAACTCAGAGAAAAGACGGCAACAATGTTCAAAATATTCGAAAAAACTGACGTGCTTCTACTTATTAAATGAAGGATATTTACATATTTACAGCAGTTGATGGGAGGGAAGCGCTGTGGGGCACTCCCTTCAGACTTCATCACGAACTCTATCCTCTTCTGGCACGTCTACCTTCATTATGTGGCAGACAACATGGTTTTGAACAGTGGTATCAATCAGTTATTAAAATGGTTTTGAATTGTGATTGTTTCCTTTTTATCTATGGTCAAACAAACAATCAATTAATCTTAAAATGCAAATCCATTGAGAAATGTGCCAAGGTATAAACTCTCATCAACAAACAATATAACATATCTAGATAGAGTGTTGCCTAGGAAGATGTGCCCAAAGATAATTATGTTTACATAAATAAATGTGCCATGATGGGGTGCTCTCCTAGATGAAGTAGTTAGCCACTTGGAGACTACAAATACATTCCCAAAATAGCAAAAGATGTGAGTGTTTTTTCTCTACGAAGATAGCAATTCATCCTTCAAGAGGAATCCATAGAAATATGTGCAAATAAACGTTATAACCACCTTAGAGTTGTCAAAACCATCAATTTTGAAGAGTTGATTAGTTTTGAAAGTAGGGTTGACTAGTTTTGAAAGTCCAACCTTAGTTAGAACATTATCTCCAAAGATGAACCAACATGCCATGAATAGTAACCCCATAGAAATATGTGTCATAGTGCTCCATAAAGCTATTATAATCATCTCCAAGAAATGAAGCGACCTCAATCCATGTGCCTTGAAATAGACATGTATGCATGTATACCAAACCCACTTCCCAAAAATAGTATTAGGAAGAGCATTCCCTAAGAGAATGTGCAAATAAAGTACGATGACCTCAACATGAAGATAATAAGGCATCAAAACCATGTGCAACTAAATTAACTTTGTTGTCTATCTCTATTTGTTTTAACAAGACAATCAAATCAATATTCATTTACATGACAATGAATTCATAAAATATTGAAATTTAATTCAAGCAAAAGAGTAAGTAAAAAAAATACCTCTTGAAGAAGAAGTTCATCCTGTTTGTTGATGTCTACTTTGTTTTCGTGAAACTGCATGAAACAAAATCTATTCCTCCCAGCGAGCTAGGAATTGTTGATGTTAGTGGTAGCATCAGACATGTATTTTTGCACAAGTCTATCTATCTAGATGTGTGGAAATCGTCCAAATCCTTCTACTATTGAATTTACTTAGGTTAAAGGAACTATTAAAGTAAATTTATTGTATTAATTAATTATGTAATTAGTTAGTTGAGTTATTTATGAGACATGCTAAAAGTACTTAGCATGCAACATGTAATCTAAATCTCAAGTGAGTGTGAGAAATAATCTCAACTGTAGATCACTGGAGATCAAAAATATATTGTAACTCATGATTATAAAGGCAAGGCTAGGACAAGGAGGAAGAAACATTCACACAAAGATAGAAAAGAAGGAATTTTTCTAGTGTGGATTCATTCGAAAGTGTAGAAGAAAAGAAGGACTTTTTCTTACTAGGTGTTGAGGGAGTCAACACAAAGTATTGGATCACGGAGGACTATGGTTCAAGATCTTGGATAGGTGAAGAAGGAAATATTTATTCATGTGTCAGTAGATGTTCAAAAGGCTTCAAGGTTTAAGGTACAAAATCCTTTAGAACTTTATTTCCAAGAACATTCTCAGGATAGACCCAACATCTCAAAGAAGGAGGCTTGACAATTGAAGTAGCAGACTAGAAGCAAGCTAGGCTTTCAAGCAACTCAAAATGTATGTTCAATAGTTCTTTGAGGGTTGGGACTTTTGGAAAAAATATTTTGAATTTAACTACAAATATTAGAGGGTCTTCCTTGGAAAACAATGATATGGGGGGTTTGTTTACTCATAATAAATCCTCTTCAGGTTTTGGTGATAATGATATTTCTGAGTCCTATGATGTTTCTAGTGAAGATTCTAGGGTTAGGGTCCTATACAAACCTGACCTCTTGAAAGAGGGTCAGAAACCCTTCAAATGTTACCATCTTAGACCAAGGAAAGGGAAAGAAGATATGGGATTCAAGGTTTAGGGGGTTTGGGTAGTGATGGAGTTAAATCCCCATAACACCTATCAATTGGGATAAATTCAAATATTAAAATTGCACAAGAGAAGGCATGGCAGGAATTCCAACAAGGAAAACAAAAAAATAAATTGGTGTGGTCCTTGGAGAAAGTCAGACCCTATAGAGGGTTGGAAGATGATTGTAATGTCCTTAAACATTAGAGGGATGGGTAGCCCCTCCAACATATTGGGACTTTCAAGAATTTTTGAGATAAATAATATTGATATCATATTATTTATTACAAAAAACCTCGGGGGAGGGGAAAATGTTATTCGACTATTGAAATTGTTTTTTTTTTAAATCAGATTTTGTTGTTATTGATGCTTTAGGTATATCAACATAGACTTGTCACAAGTTGGAGATAATACATTTCTCTGATAAATGCTTACACTTTTGTTTTAGGTTTATGCGCATCCTCTGGATTAAAGGATTTGGGAATATATATTTTTGTTCTAAATGTATATGGTCCATATTATGATACACATAGGTACTGGGATAGGTGTTTTTCCCTTGAGTCACTAAAAAAATATTTTGTTATTATTGGAGGAGATTTGATTTGAATTGGAGAATATCAAAGGTTTGGGTTTTTTTTGGAAAGAGTGGATAGGCTATGGGATTATTTCAGATAAAATTTCAAACATTAATGTTTCATTGATATAGACCTAATCAACATTTCACCAACTTGGAGAAATAATATATTTGGGAATTATGGTGTCTCAAAGCATTTGGATCATTTTTTTATCACTAAAAACATTAGAAGAAAGGTGGATAGATAGAGGTTGTGGATTGAAAGTGGAGTATACTTCGAACATGCAGTTTGATATTCCTATATTTAGAGTTGAAAAATGTCAATCCCTCCTCTCCATTCAAATTCAACTCTAGTTGGGTGGAGGAGGACAAATTTCAAATCATGGTTAGAAATGAATGGATGGATTACAATGATAGTTTGGGGACCTCAACTAGTGTACACCCTACAGATACAATGGGGATAATTCAGAGTAAGGTAATGGACTGGGCATTAGATGGATACAAAGATAAGGATAAGATTTTAAAGGAAATTGAAGAGGAGATACATAAATTTCATAAGAATAATGCAAGAGGGATATTCAATGAAGAAGAAAGGTTGAGGATAAATGATTTGGAAAGAAAAGTAAGGAGACTATTGGCCTATAGATAAGTTGAGTGGAGATTGAATAATTAGGCATTATGACTAGAGAATGGTGATGAGAATACAAAATACTCCCATCAATTTGCAAATCACTAGAAGGGTGCACATGATTTGGGAATCAGAATATGAGGATGGGTCTTTGGTAAGAAGTCATGGTGAAATAAATTGAATGGGGATTAGACATTTTTGGAATATTTACAAGGATCTAGATAAAGTAAAGTTCCCCAAAATAGTTAAATTAGCATTAATTACTTCCCCATTTTTTTACTAATGATTAGAATGTGACTCTCTTTGAAGAGGTATCAAAGGAGGAATTGAAGGAAATTTTATACTCTTTTAAGAAAGATGAGTCCAAGCCCTCACGGGTCAACTATTCAAATTTTTCTTGGGTTTATGAACTAGTGGGAGATGACTTATTAAGGGTTATAAAATAATTCAAGAGTTTTGGCAAGATGCCTCAGAGTTTTAATGCAAATTTTATTGCTCTATTTCTGGGGGAAAAAATGACTAGAAACTTTTGGTGATTTCAAACCCATTTCACTATGAAATTATATATATATATATATATATATAGGCACACTGTAAAGGAAGGGATTCATCATAAGTAATAAAAAGAAAAAAACAATGATAATAGATCCATATCTTTCAAAAGTATATGGTAGAAAAAATTGGTTGCGATTTGTAAATGTGTTGAACTTGCACAAAATAGATCTAGCTAAAAAATGATACACACATTTGCAGAGAGAATTGGAGAAAGAAGAAGAAGGAGAGAAAAGAATGAAAGAATTCTCATTAACTGTTTTAAATAATGAATAATTTACACATGATATACTATGTATAACTCAATGAGTTCGAATTGAGGTGAACCAATGCACCATAGTGGTGGTCTAGAGTGATCTGGACACACACCAATAGTTACGGGAGTGAACTTCCACCTATTATAGTCTCTCGGATAGTTACGAGAGTGAACTGCCACCTAGTTGAGCTAATTGACTGAAAAAAGAGTAGTGAGGAGTTAACACAGGGAATCAAGGCTAATGTGCCACTCTGGTGATGATACCAAGGCAAGGTCGAATTAGCATGGTGATGATACCAATGTTTCATGGTAATGATACCAATGCAACATCTAAACTCAACTCGACTAGTCAAACAAAAGTGTCAACTGAAAGAGAATATTCTTCAGGTGGAATATTCTCCCCTAAAATATAGGAGACTGGATAATGACTAATTATGACTAATAAACAAGGAATAACCTTAGGAAAAAGAAATCCTAGGTGTGTGTGAAGTAACTCTAACACCCCCCCTAAACATCACTATGGTGAAAATAAAGAGTGGGTCCCGGCAACGAGGCCATGTTAGGTACCCAAGTACAAAAGATAAACTGAAAAATAAAGTGAGGAAAGAGGGAAAACCTCATGGGAAAAACCCCCCCTTAAGGTACATTGTATGTAAAAATAAGAACTACAGTTGCTAGGCAACTGTGTCCTTCACTCCAAGACGACCTCGCAGAGAATGGAATTTCTTCTCAGTGAAGGTCTTGGTGAAAATGTCTTTCATCTATTCTGTTGAAGGACAAAATTGTAAGTTGATGATCCCATCGTGTACTAAGTCCTGGATGTAGTGCATGTGGATCTTGATGTGCTTCATCCACTACCTCTGAACTGGATCTCTGCAGAACTTCAGAGTGCTCTAGTTGTCACACCATAGGACGATCGACTGATGAAACTAAATTCCCAACTCAGTGAGAAAATGTTCTAGCCACATAGCCTAAATGGTTATTTTAAATACCCCTCTGTACTCTGCCTCAGTTGAAGATAGAGAAATGACAGCTTGCTTCTTACTCGACCAACGGATAGGCCCGGAACCAAGACTGAGTGAGTAACCAGATGTGGACTTGTGATCAATGTTATCGCCAACCCAATCAGAATTAGTAAACCCAATGAGATCTAATGTAGATTTTTCTACATAATGAATCCCAAATGTGATGGTTCCCTGTACGCATTGAAGGATACGCTTTGCATCTTTCCAATGTAGCTCATGCAGCTCCTACATGAACTTGGAAACTGCGCCAACTGCATATGAGAGGTCTGGTATAGAGTGTGTGAGATACAACAAGATCCCCACTAGCTATCTATATAGTGTGCTATCAACCAGTGGAGTCTCCCCGCCATCCTCAAGTTTGAATCCTGATAGGAAAGGAGTCGGAGAAGACTTGCAGTCTATCATGTGAAATCTCTCAAGGAGATCTCGTGCATACTTAGCCTGAGACAGTTTGATGCCTGATGCATCCTGAATGATCTCGAGTCCAAGGAAGAAGTGTAGTGGACCCATGTCGGTCATCAAAAACCTGTCATGTAGAATCCTCTTGACTGCATCAATCGCTGAAGTCGAGAACCCGATGATTAGAAAATCATTGACATACAGAACTAAAAGTAGAAGTGAATCAACAGTCCTGAGCATGTAGACATTTGGGTCTGATTTACAACGTACAAAGTTCCGTGACAATAGGTAGGAGTCCATCTTGGCATACCATGCCCTCGGAGCCTGCTTGAGGCCATAAAGTGACTTCTTCAGTCGACAAGCCAAAGATGAGTCATG
>JASDQU010103014.1:194499-204667 GCA_032191745.1 Picea mariana
ACTTTAAGTTATAAGGGTAGTTATGAGTGAAGTTCTCATCTTCAATCATATACATAATCATATACATTGGCCTCAAACTTGAATTGTAAGGAGATTTAATGTGAGAGAAGGAATGTATTTTATGACAAATGGAGACAACATTGAGGAAGAACCATGATGAAGAACACCCACAATCGAGTGTAGTTGTTGTCAAGGCATTCATCAACCGAAATATGATTATCTTTCTCTTTGGAATTTGTTTTTCCTAATCATCATAATACAAGACAAATATGTAGCATGATTGGAAGAGAGGATAAAGATACTTCAACCATGCAGAGGGAATTCACCTTGTTGACAAATATTTTATCATGCTTATTCATAAATGAGATTTTAAAATTGTGAAAAGAAGCTCCATATATTGTAGGTATGGCAGGGGATGCCAAATATAAGGGAATTTATAGGTATTGATGTACTATCCCATATTATTAAATAAATAATAATAAATATAATAATAAATCATAGAAATTAATAATAATGACTACATAATAGTAAATAATAGTAATAAATATAATAAACAATGACAATACATAAATATATAAACAAAATGTATAAAAATAAAAGAAAGAAAAGAATAAAATAAAAATAAAAATAAAAAAAAGATTACTTTATTATTAATAAAAATGATAAAATAAAAGAAGATAGGACAAGTTAAGATCGAAAAAGGAAAGTTCGCATGATGAAAAGTGGAACATATACATGAGGTTTATTTTGCCTAGAAGAGGTGCGCCCTTGGGATGTGCGGCAAAGGGTGGTTATGTGATCTAGATTATTTTGGGCACAAAATGCGAGAAGAGATATAATAAAGAAATATACCAAGATATTGCAAGAGATCCAATAATATAACAGAGATATATCGGATGTATATAACAAGAGGCACATATATACAGTAAAACACAATTTATATTAATGAGTGAAATATATAGAACTGTAAAATTACAGAGTGAAAGGCCCGCTAGAATGGTGACAACTTATCTCTCAGAAGAGATGTGACGACTACGCTTATTCGAAAAAATATGATTGTTACAATGAGGATCCAAAGGCCTTTTTAACATAAATAAAATCCAAAACCCTAACCCCGGAAGATGAAAAACCAACAGTTTTGTAGATCATGTTTTGGGTAGTTTGGTGTATCAACTTCCCGTGGGCATAACTTTGGCATACGATCTTCATTTGGGGCGCATGATAGCTCGTTGGAAAGGTATCGATCAGGAGCTTCATTTCCCAGGCTCAATCAAAGTCCTCGACTATAATTTGGGTTCCCTCTCGTGAAAAAAATGTTTTTTAGGCCCTCAAAATGGCCCTGGAAGTTTGGGACCCGAAAAACTGCTAAAATTAGTAAGTTGTCAAAAAAAAATTGAGCCAATTGGAATAGGTGGATGGAAACCAATATCCACCTAGATCGTTATGAGACCACTTCAACCATTTCAAAACAATATAAAATAGTACATGTGATGCACACTTTTGATAAGTGTGTCAATAGTAGTTGTTTCCCCTTAATGTATGGTCAAACAAATAGTCAAATAATATTAAAGTGCAAAACCATTGAGAAATGTGCCAAGGTAGTTACAAAGTCTCATAAAAAAAAAATATAATATATCTAGATAAATTGTTCCCTAGGAAGATGTGCCCAAAGATAATTATGTTTGCATAAATAAATGTGTTGTGATGGTAGTGCTCTCCTAGAGGAGGTAGTTAGGCACCAAGAGATGCCAAATACATTCCAAAAATAGAAGAATATGTTAGGGCTCCTTCTCCAAGAAGATAACAACTCGTCCCTCGAGAGGAATCCATAGAAATATGTGCAAATAAATATTATAACCACCTCTAAGAGTGGAGCAACCTCAAAGAATGTGCCAAGGTAGTTAGAGGCTCCTATACCAACACCATAGATGTCCAATATAGAATATGAGGTTAGGACCAAGGATGGAATTTAAGGGGAAAATTGCTCATCATGGGGAAATTTTCCTGTCAAATATGGTTAAAAATTCCTCCTACCCATCAAATTTCCTCATTGAAACCATTGAGAATTGTAGTTGTCAAAACCCTCAAATTTAACAGGTTGTCTAGTTATGAAAGTCCAACCCTGGTTAAGACATTATCTCTGAGGATAAACCAACATGCCATGAATAATGATCCCATATAAATATGTGCAATAATGATCCATAAAGCTATTATAATCATCTCCAAGAAATGAAGTGACCTCAATCCATGTGCCTAGGAATAGACATGTATGCATGTATACCAAAACCACCTCCCAAAAATAGTATTATGAAGAAAATACCCTAAGAGAATGTGCAAATGAAGTAAGATAACCTCAACATGAAGATTATAGAACATCAAAACCATGTAAAACCTCATGAAAACCTATACATATACCATATTCCACCATCTAAACCAAGGAAACTCATTTCAAATGACCTATAAAATCATGCCATGTGATCCCATGCCTCCAAATATTGATAAAAGTGCCAAACACAAGGAGCATTCTACTCCCTCATACCATTAACCAATCAAAAAATGTCACATCACTATAACACTATCAATATTTCAAGCTTTAAACTTTTATAAAATCTAATAAACAAAAAAGAAAACGTTGATTTGCATTAATAACTTTTTAACCACATTTTTTTTAAACACATTTCCATGTCAACGCAAAGACAAATTAAAATCCTGGTCGTTGCCCATTTCGAACATAATTGAGAGTTGAAGATTCTTAGTGAATCTCCAGAGTTTCAGAATGTCAAATTTTGTTTCCTCCGTTTGTTAATATCTTTCCACAGATGCATTAATATTTATTTATTAAATAAAACATTTGTTTTTTCTTTAAACAGCAAGCAAGTTGGTAAGCAATGTCGAGAGGAAAATCTTGATGAAAAAAACAAGTGAATCCCTGACCGGCAAGCTTCCCTGCAAAATTAAACCATGTTTCCCGTCAGACTTCGTCACGAACTCTATCCTCTTCTGGCACGTCTACCTTCATTATGTGGCACACAACATGGTTTTGAACAGTGGTATCAATCAGTTATTAAAATGGTTTTGAATAGTAGTTGTTTCCTTTTTATCTATGGTCAAACAAACAATCAATTAATCTTAAAATGCAAACCCATTGAGAAATGTGCCAAGGTATAACCTCTCATCAACAAACAATATAACATATCTAGATAGAGTGTTGCCTAGGAAGATAGTAAGATGAGCCCAAAGATAATTATGTTTACATAATGCCATGATGGGGTGCTCTCCTAGATGAAGTAGTTAGCCACTTGGAGATGACAAATACATTCCCAAAATAGAAGAAGATGTGAGTGTTTTTTCTTTAGGAAGATAACAACTCATCCAGAGGAATTCATAGATATATGTGCAAATAAACGTTATAACCACTTTAGAGTTGTCAAAACCATTAAATTTAAAGGGTTGATTAGTTTTGAAAGTAGGGTTGACTAGTTTTGAAAGTCCAACCTTGGTTAGAACATTATCTCCAAGGATGAACCAACATGCCATGAATATTAACCCCATAGAAATATGTGTCATAGTGCTCCATAAAGCTATTATAATCATCTCCAAGAAATGAGGCGACCTCAATCCATGTGCGTTGGAATAGATATGTATGCATGTATACCAAACCCACTTCCCAAAAATAGTATTAGGAAGAGCATTCCCTAAGAGAATGTGAAAATAAAGTAGGATGACCTCAACATGAAGATAATAAGGCATCAAAACCATGTGCAACTAAATTAACTTTGTTGTCTATCTCTGTTTGTTTTAACAAGACAATAAAATCAATATTCATTTACATGACAGTAAATTCATAAAATATTGAAATTTAATTCAAGCAAAAGAGTAAGTTAAAAAAATACCTCTTGAAGAAGAAGTTCATCCTCTTCGTTGATGTCTACTTTGTTTTCCTGAAACTGCATGAAACAAAATCTATTCCTCCCAACAAGCTAGGAATTGTTGATGTTAGTGGTAGCATCAAACATGTATTTTTGCACAGGTCTATGTATCTAGACGTGTGGAAATCATCCAAATCCTTCTACTATTGAATTTACTTAGGTTAAAGGAACTATTAAAGTAAATTTCTTTTATTAATTAATTATGTAATTAGTTAGTTGAGTTATTTATGAGACATGCTAAAAGTACTTAGCATGCAACATGTAATCTAAATCTCAAGTGAGTTTGAGAAGTAATCTCAACCGTAGATCACTAGAGATCAAAAATAGATTGTAACTCATGATTATAAAAGCAAGGCTAGGACAAGGAGGAAGAAACATTCACACAAAGATAGAAAAGAATGAATTTTGCTAGTGTGGATTCATTCGAAAGTGTAGAAGAAAAGAAGGACTTTTTCTTACACTTGACAGGTGTTGAGGGAGTTGACACAAAGTATTGGATCACGAAGGACTATGGTTCAAGATCTCGGATAGGTGAAGAAGGAAATATTTATTCGTGTGTCAGTAGATGTTCAAAAGTCTTCAAGGTTTAAGGTACAAAATCCATTAGAACTTTATTTCCAAGAACATGCTTAGGATAGACCCAACATCTCAAAGGAGGAGGCTTGACAATTGAAGGTAGCAGACTAGAAGCAAGCTAGGCTTTCAAGCAACTCAAAATGTATGTTCTACTTAAATTATTCTCCCATACCACTATTAACCAAGTTAATAGTTCCTTGAGGGTTGGGACTTTTGGAAAAAATATTTTAAATTTAACTACAAATATTAGAGGGTCTTCCTTGGAAAACAATGATATGGGGGGTTTGTTTACTCATAATAAATCCTCTTCAAGTTTTGGTGATAATGATATTTCTGAGTCCTATGATGTTTCTAGTGAAGATTCTAGGGTTAGGGTCCTATACAAACCTGACCTCTTGAAAGAGGGTCAGAAACCCTTCAGTTGTTACCATCTTAGACCAAGGAAAGGGAAAGAGGATATGGGATTCAAGGTTTAGGGGGTTTGGGTAGTGATGGAGTTAAATCCCCATAACACCTATCAGTTGGGATAAATTCAAATATTAAAATTTCACAAGAGAAGGCATGGAGGGAATTCCATCAAGGAAAACAAAAACATAAATCGGTGTGGTCCTTGGAGAAAGTTAGACCCTATAGAGGGTTGGAAGATGATTGTAATGTCCTTAAACATTCGAAGGATGGGTAGCCCCTCCAACATATTGGGACTTTCAAGAATTTTTGAGATAAATAATATTGATATCATATTATTTATTACAAAAAACCTTGGGGGAGGGAAAAATGTTATTCGACTATTGAAATTGTTTTTTTTTGAAATCAGATTTTGTTGTTATTGATGCTTTAGGTATATCAACATAGACTTGTCACAAGTTGGAGATAAAACATTTCTATGATAAATGCTTACACTTTTGTTTTAGGTTTATGTGCATCCTCTGGATTAAAGGATTTGGGAATATATATTTTTGTTCTAAATGTATATGGTCCATATTATGATATACATGGGTACTGGGATAGGTGTTTTTCCCTTGAGTCACTAAAAAAATATTTTGTTATTATTGGAGGAGATTTGATTTGACTTGGAGAATATCAAAGGTTTGGGGTTTTTTTGGCAAAAGTGGATAGGCTATGGGATTATTTCAGATATAATTTCAAACATGAATGTTTCATTGATATAGAGCTAATCAACATTTCACCAACTTGGAGAAATAATATATTTGGGAATTATGGTGTCTCAAAGTATTTGGATCATTTTTTTATCACTAAAAACATTAGAAGGAAGGTGGATAGATATAGGTTGTGGATTGAAAGTGGAGTATACTTCGACCATGCAGTTTGATCTTCCTATATTTAGAGTTGAAAAACGTCAATCCTTCCTCTCCATTCAAATTCAACTCTAGTTGGGTGGAGGAGGACGAATTTCAAATCATGGTTAGAAATGAATGGATGGATTACAATGATAGTTTGGGGACCTCAACCAGTGTACACCCTACAGATACAATGGGGATAATTCAGAGTAAGGTAATGGACTAGGCATTAGATGGATACAAAGATAAGGATAAAATTTTAAAGGAAATTGGAGAGGAGATACATAAATTTCATAAGAATAATGCAAGAGGGATATTCAATGAAGAAGAAAGGTTGAGGATAAATGATTTGGAAAGAAAAGTAAGGAGACTATTGGCCTACAGATAAGCTGAGTGGAGATTGAATAATTAGGCATTATGACTAGAGAATGGTGATGAGAATACAAAATACTCCCATCAATTTGTAAATCACTAGAAGGGTGCACATGATTTGGGAATCAGAATATGAGGATGGGTCTTTGGTAAGAAGTCATGGTGAAATAAATTGAATGGGGATTAGACATTTTTGGAATATTTACAAGGATCTAGATAAAGTAAAGGTCCCCAAAATAGTTAAATTAGCATATTGCTTCCCCATTTTTTTTACTAATGATTAGAATGTGAGTCTCTTTGAAGAGGTATCAAAGGAGGAATTGAAGGAAATTTCATACTCTTTTAAGAAACATGAGTCCAAGCCCTCACGGGTCAACTATTGAAATTTTTCTTGGGTTTATGAACTAGTGGGAGATGACTTATTAAGGGTTATAAAATAATTCAAGAGTTTTGGCAAGATGCCTCGGAGTTTTAATGCAAATTTTATTGCTCTATTTCTAGGGGAAAAAAATGGCTAGAAACTTTTGGTGATTTCAAACCCATTTCACTATGAAATTATATATATAGGCACACTGTAAAGGAAGGGATTCATCATAAGTAATAAAAAGAAAAAAACAATGATAATAGATCCAGATCTTTCAAAAGTATATGATAGAAAAAATTGGTTGTGCTTTGTAGATGTGTTGAACTTGCACAAAATAGATCTACCTAAACAATGATACACACATTGGCAAAGAGAATTGGAGAAAGAAGAAGAGGGAGAGAAAATAATGAAAGAATTCTCATTAACCATTTTGAATAATGAATAATTTACACATGATATACTATGTATAACTCAATGAGTTCTAATTGAGGTGAACCAATGCACCATAGTGGTGGTCTAGAGTGATTTGGACACACACCAATAGTTACGAGAGTGAACTTCCACCTATTATAGTCTCTCAGCCAGTTACGAGAGTGAAGTACCACCTAGTTGAGCTAATTGACTGAGAAAAGAGTAGTGAGGAGTTAACTCAGGGAATCAAGGCTAATGCGCCACTCTGGTGATGATACCAAGGCAAGGTCTAATTAGCATGGTGATGATACCAATGTTTCATGGTAATGATACCAATGCAACATCTAAACTCAACTCAACTAGTCAAACTGAAGTGTCAACTGAAAGAGAATATTCTTCAGGTGGAATATTCTCCCCTAAAATATAGGAGACTAGATAATGACTAATTATGACTAATAAACAAGGAATAACCTTAGGAAAAAGAAATCCCAGGTGTGTGTGAAGTAACTCTAACACCCCCCCTGAACATCACTATGGTGAAAATAAAGAGTGGGTCCTGACAACGAGGCCGTGTTAGGTACCCAAGTACAAAAGATAAACTGAAAAATAAAGTGAGGAAAGAGGGAAAACCTCATGGGAAAAAACCTCCCTCAATGTACAATGTATGTAAAAATAAGAACTATAGTTTCTAGGCAACTGTGTCCTTCACTCCAAGACGACCTCACAAAGAATGGAATTTCTTCTCAGTGAAGTTCTTGGTGAAAATGTTTGTCATCTATTATGTTGAAGGACAAAATTGTAAGTCGATGATCCCCTCATGTACTAAGTCATGGATGTAGTGCATGTGGATCTTGATGTGCTTCGTCCGCTGCCTCTGACTTGGATCTCTATAGAACTTCAGAGTGCTCTCGTTGTCACACCAGATGGCGATCGACCAATGAAAATGAATGCCCAACTCAGTGAGAAAATGTTGTAGCCACATAGCCTGAATGGTTATTTTAACTACCCCTCTGTACTCTACCTCAGTTGAATATAGAGAAATGGCAGCTTGCTTCTTGGTCAACCAATATATAGGCCCGAAACCAAGACTGAGTGAGTAACCAAATGTGGACTTGCAATCAATGTTATCGCCAGCCCAGTCAGAATCAGTAAACCCAATGAGATCTAATGTAGATTTTTCTACATAATTAATCCCAAATGTGATGGTTCCTTGTATGTATTGAAGGATACACTTTGCAGCTTTCCAATGTAGCTCATGCGGCTCATGTGTGAACCTAGAAACTACGCCAACTACATATGAGAGGTCTGGAATGGAGTGTGTGAGATACAACAAGATCCCCACTAGTTGTCTATACAGTGTGCTATCAACCAATGGATTCTCCCTGCCATCCTCAAGTTTGACTCCTGATAAGAAAGGAGTCAGAGAAGACTTGCAGTCTATCATGTGAAATCTCTCAAGGAGATCTCGTGCATACTTAACCTGAGACAGTTTGATGCCTGATGCATCCTGACTGATCTCGAGTCCAAGGAATAAGTGTAGTGGACCCATGTCCGTCATCAAAAACCTATCATGTAGAATCCTCTTAACTGCATCAATCGCTGAAGTCGAGCACCCGATGATTAGAAAATCATCGACATACAGAACTAAAAGTAGAAGTGAATCAACCGTCCTAAGCATGTAGACATTTGGGTCTGATTTACAATGTACAAAGTTCTGTGACAACAGGTAGGAGTCAATCTTGGCATACCATGCCCTCGGAGCCTGCTTGAGGCCATAAAGTGACTTCTTTAGTCGACAGGCCAAATATGAGTCATGCATAAATCCCTGGGGCTACTCCATGTAGATATCCTCAGAGAGATCACCATGAAGAAATGCATTATTCACATCCATCAGATGGACTTACCATCCCTTGGCTGCCGCAATGGAAAGGGCCAATCGAATGGAATCCATCTTCGCTACTAGAGAAAAGGTCTCATCATAGTAAATACCATGAACCTGCTGAAAGCCTTTGGCGACAAGCCTGGCTTTGTATTTGCTGATTGGTCCATCCACTATGCTCTTGGTTCTGTAGATCCATATGCATCTGACAAGTTTCCTCCCAGAAGGAAGGGGAACCATATCCCAAGTTTGGTTCTCGAGGAGGGAGTTTTACTCATCCTGCATGGTGGATTCCCAAAAGGGATTTCTAGCAACCTCACCATAAGACTGTGGATTGGAAGACTAAACCAAGAAAATATTCCTAGAGGGCAATGGTTCAGTGGCAGTGAGTGCAATAGGAGGCTCCTCGAAATCATATCGAGTCCTCCTAGTATCGGCTAGATCACCAATGAGATCCCCTACATCCTAAAGAGTAGTTTGTGCCCACTTGGGCCTCTGCTCTAGCTGTACAACTGCATCTGGATGCTATGACTCTACATCTAACTGTACTAACTTTGAATTTGAATATAAATCATCTAATTCCTATGAATCAGAACTCTCATATGAAGAAGAGTCAGCATGTGCATGCACATCATCTCGAAGAGGTGGAAGAGTGAAGGTGTTTACATGCAGTTGCTGAGGTACATGCGAGACACTTTCCTCGAATTGGACACTATGGTCAATGATGAGTCAGTCTGAGGAAAGATCAATAAGCCGATATCCCTTCACACCATCAGGGTATCCAACAAAAATGCACTCAATGCTGTGTGGATCAAGTGCCTTCCTCTTTTCAGAGGGAATCTGGGCCCATGCACATGAACCAAAAATGTGAAAGTGGTTCACTTCCAGTTTGAGGCCTCCAAGCCTCATAGGGGGTCTCATCCTTGAAAAATCTATGAGGAGATCTATTTTGGATGTATCTTGTACAATTAAGTGCTTCGGCCCATAGTCTCTGTGGTAGTGAATTTGCATGCAACATGCAAGATGCCATCTCCTTTAGAGATTGGTTTTTCCACTCAACAACTATGTTTTGCTGCGTAGTATAGGGAACAGTGTGCTGCAACTGAATCCCTGCCTCATGGAAAATATTATGGATCTCATGATTTACATATTCTCCCCCATTATCAGTTTAGAGGACTTTGATCTTCTTTCCGGACTGTGTCTCAACCAAGACTTTGAAATCTTTCAAGTGTTGAAAGACCTTGGGTTTTTCCCTGAGAAAGTAGATCCAAGTAAAACGTGAGAAATCATCAAAAAAAATGAGAACAAACCTCTCTTTGTTGATCGATGGATGTGGAAA
>JASDQU010103014.1:230981-244659 GCA_032191745.1 Picea mariana
GTTGGAAAGATCTATCCGAGAAATACAACTTTTGGCCGGAGCAACATCGATCTATGATCCATGTTGCTCCACCGTTTTCCCAAAAAACATCGTTTAGGGCCTCAAAATGGCCCCGGAAGTTAAAACTGCTAAAAATAGTAAATTACCAAAATTGCCAGAAACATGTTTTGGGCCAGTTGGAGAAGGTGGGTGGCCACCGATATCCACCTGGATCATCCTTCTTCATCCTATTCCAAAAGAACAACGACTTCAGATCCACGTACATCTTCGTCACTCCAGGGTGAGGCATATAGATCGCTCTATGCACTTCCCTGAGTATAAAATCACAAATTGATTCATTCGGCGACACATATATTCTTCTATGGAATCTAAAAAGTACATCGTTATCCAAGGCATATCCCTCATACTTGGGGATTTTCATTACCTCATTCTCCAATTCATTCTTAAATTCAACATACCATTCATCAATCTATTGCAATTTCAGTTTATTTTCCCTCAGATTTGGCCTCCCCCTTTGTTGTCAGGGGAGCCTTACATACTTAAAGGCACAATCTAAAATATATGAGGTCTTCTACTCAAGGCATCCTTTGCCTTGTTCAATATCCCTTTAATGTATGATATGTCAAAATCATACTCACTTAACAACTCCAACCACCTTCTATGTCTAGCATTTAACTTCATCTGCGTGAAAATATACTGCAATCAGTGATGGTCCATCTTCAGCTCAAACTTCCTTCCTACCAAATAATGCCTCTAGAGTCTCAATGCGTGCACAATTATTGCAATCTCTAAGTCATGAGTCGAATAATTAGATTCACCTAAAATTCCTCAAAGTGTAGGCTATCACCCTACCTTCTTGCATCAGTATTGCGCCCAAACCTTCCTTTGAAACATCAGTACACACCAAAAAGTCTTGATCCATATCTGACACTTTTAGTATAGGAGTCATCGTCAACAACTGTTTCATCTTGTTGAACGGTTGCTCACACCTTTCTGTCCATATGAACTTCTTATTCTTCTTCTGCAACTTTGTGATAGGATTTTCAATATTTTCAAATCCTTCCATGAACCTTATATAATACTCAAGAAAACCCATAAATCTACGCACCTCATGCACATTCGTAGGTGTTGGCCAATCCACAATCACATCTATCTTCATTGGATCCGCATAAATTCCTTCCCCAAAAATGATGTTACCCAGATAATATAATGAACTTCAGATTCAAAGAACAAGAACTTAGAGAGTTTAGTGTACAACTTATGCTCTCTAAGGCACTGCAATACTAGCCTCAAATACTCATCATGCTCTTCCGGCGTTCTTTAAGATATCAGAATATCTTCCAAGAACACTTGCACAAACTTATCGAGGTATTGCCGAAACACCTCGTTTATAAATATCATGAACATCGTTGGTTCATTTGTCAACCCAAATGGCACAACTATTGAAAATGACCAAACCACGTCTTAAACACTGTCTTAGGGATGTCCTCTTCGCTAATCCTCAACTAATGATAACCCGATCTCAAATAAATCTTAGAAAATATAGTTGCTCCTTTCATTTGATCAAACAGATCATCGATTCTAGGAAAAGGGTACTAATTCCTTATGATTGCTTTGTTCAACTATTGATAGTCGATGCAAAGACAATCCATCTTTCTTCTTTACAAAGATCACTGACGCTCCCCATGAGGATATACTAGGACAAACAAAACCCAAATCCAATAACTCTTGGAGTTGCATCTGCAACTCTTGCAATTCCAGAGTCATCATGTGATAAGGAGCCTTTGAAATGGGCTTAGTTCCTGGCTTAAGTTCAATCGTGAACTCCAATTCCCTCTTGGGTGGTAACCCAGGTAACTCTTCTGGAAACACATTCATAAATTCTGACAATACAGGGTGTCGAGCCACATCAACTGCATCATCTTTCTTGTTCATCGTGACAACGTCATACAACTTACAATCTTTCCTAATACTTCTTTTCAGCTGCAACACCGAAATAAACGTTAACAACACACCTCTCTTAGCTCCCACTAAGATTTTATTGTGTTTTGAATCATCTATAAAATGAAGAACCTTGGCCTTGTAGTCTAACACTGCCTCATGGGCTTCTAACCAATCCATACCTATTATAATATCATAGGATCCCAAGGTAGTAGTATACAATGACACTTGGGTGACACATACCCCAAGGTCAACCTCACAGTCTCTAACTAACTGCCCTACTCCCTGCTTAACCCCAGAAGCCATTTTGACCAAGTCTAAATCCTATTGACAACATGCCATCATCCCTGACCTAGACAATGCATTAAATGAAATGAAACTCTTTGTTGCACCAAGACCTATCAACAAATAAAAACATACACCATTAATCTTACCTAATTTATTGAGCACTATGGATTGGTTCTCTACCTAGTGGTTATTCACCGCTGCATAAATCCGATGAGCTCTACCCAAATCACCAACCGTGGTCTGGCTCTTCTCTCGAGCAGGTCCTTTCTGCACATGCACAAACTCTTGCTGAAATGCACCTCTCCACATGTCCAAAAATTCCTCTTAGGAGGTTTCCTTTGACCTCCAGACTGCATGAATGTTAAGCCACTACTTTTCTGAGTCTGTTGCGGTCTAGCACCACCCTACTCTCCCTAAGGTCAATAAGGTGGCCTCGGTCCTCCTGATTGATGTATCTGAGAACCCGATACCTATCCCCTTGGTGCATCCTTGCTCCTTGCTGTTGATCTAAAAGCACCACCTGACTGAGGACTCTGTCTCTATCCTCCAGAACCTGATGGCCTAGATGGTCTCTGCTGACCACCTCCCAAAATTTCCTCCTTAGCTATAATAGCCTTTTGAACTGCCTCGTGCAAAGTACTAGGCATCAGTATGCAAACCTTTTTTCTAATGTTGCGATTTAGTCTGTAGACGAGCTTATTCACTTCAAACCTTTCTATGTTCAAATGAGGCACATACCTAAACAACTCCATGAACCTCATCTCGTATTCTGGCACTGATCTGCCTCCCTGCCTCAAGGAGTTAAACTCATTCAACTGCCTTTCTATGAATTCCTCTAAAAGATAGCGTTCTTGGAAATGCTCTACACATAAATCCCATGAAACCTCTGAAACATCCATACCCAACTATGGCAGTAATGTCTTCCACCGCAATAGGGCACTTCCCTTGCTGAAGAATACTCATTCGCACCTTGATATTTTGAGTATAATCTCTCAATGCGAAGCACGTCTCCATGTTTTCTAACCATGCTTCAAGTACTTCTCCATTCGCCCCAAAAAATTGAAGATGAAACCTTTTCCAATTCTCTATACACACTGGCATTAGGAGTATGTTGAGATCCTTTCCCATGATTCAAAGCACCACTTGCTTCCCTGTCCAATCGGTTCATCAGAGAATCTGTCATTCTCTGGAACGAACGCATCAGAGTCATCACCTCTTCAGTAGGAAAATGACCTTACTTCTCTTATTTAGGAGGAAAATATGGAGGCATAGGATATGGTGGAGTATGTGCACCATGTCCCCCAGTTGTCCTACCTCTTCCTCTTCTTCTGTCCATGGCTGGCCTAACATGCATGGACATACAATTTCAAACTTTAATCAGCTCCAAAAGCACTCCAAATTAAATATAATAGATAGAATCAATAAGTAATATACTCATCCTGCTCCAGACATGGAGCGTTCCCGTTCGATGCGATTGGAGCAACCACAAAGAGCAAATTCAGAGCTTCTCGAGCAAGGATTCATTTTGGAAGGTCAAGGTATGTCTATCTAAAATCCTTCTTTATGTTTGAAGGATGCACAAAAAGACTCTCCTATCATGTTGGGTGTGAGGGGTCTGATCCTTGGAACATGGAGGGTTATAGAGCTATAGATCCTAAGGTCCTAGATAGCCTTGATAAGAAGCATGATGTCGTTGTATGCTTTGAAGGCAGTTATAAATAGATTGGAGAATCATCCCCGAAGGGTTTAGGTCTAGAAGATATGTTTTTTTATTCTAAGGGTATTTCAGTGGAATATAGTCGTGAAGGGCTTCTTCCTAATGAAGAGGCCCATGTTGAGAAGGAATTTCAGTCAAAGATCCTTATCAAGGAAGCCCGAACAAAATCCCTTAATCCTATTCTCAAGTCTTCGTATCAATTAAGGTAGACAAAAGATTCAGTGGTTGAAGCAGGGATTTTGGAAGGGGGTCTAGTATTAGACAAGGACTTACCATCCTCTGTCGGGATAAAATCTCATATATCTTTAGCTAAATCCTAGGCAAAGAAATAAATTAGGGAAGGAAAACAATAAACAATAAGTGGGGTCCTTAGAGCAGGCAAGACCCAAAAAAGAGTGCCCAAATGATCATATTATCCTTGAATTCTAGAGGGGTCGGGGGTAACTTCTTTAGTTGAAAAGGTGAGGAATTGAAAATCACTTGTCCGCATCAGGCAAGGTCCACCACCTCTTTCTTTTATTAGATCAGATTACCTAAGGGTTTTGACTTAAACCCAGAGATACTATCGTGGGGAAAGATAGGGTGGAATGACCTAAAGGTAGCCCCGTCGATCCTCCATTTCCCTACTCGAGAACACAACCCTCTCTTCGAGGATCTAAGGGTCTTTCCTTCAACCCGGAGTTGATTGGGGCCTCAGCTGATCCAATAGAGCAGGGATACTTGATTTCAAACCTCGAAGAGTCGGCGTCATGTCTCACCCCGTGGAACCTGAATTCTTCAAGTATACGAAGTGATTCCAAACCTACAGAAGATAAGAAGCAACCACTCGGGAGGATTAACAGATCCTTTATATCGAACAAGGCACTCACTCTGTAATCCCCCAAGGTATAAAGGGTCTTGTATTAGGAGATTGAAAACCAAATCTTATTATATCGCCTCGTTAACATCGCTCCCAATAAAGGGAGGAAAACCAATTACTTATGGTAGTGTTTTTATTTCAAATTCATTTCTTTTATTTCACCTAACGGTTAATAAAAATATGGGTTATAAAAAAACCCCAAATAAAGAGCACAATGAATTAGTTATTTAACTAGAAAATCATCTCTTTAGTTGATTTTTGGTAGAAAGGGATTCAAACCCGTTTTCCAGATCCTAAAAGGAATATGGAAGTTAGACCAACCTACACACTGCTTTAGCACATATACTTCTATTATTTAGTTAAATTCCTTACTTAGTTGAATTCCTTATTTCTTATAACTCATTGAACCTATTTCTATGAACCCATTTCTATCAAATCTTGGAAAATCTAGAGTTTCAATGCTTTAATTTAAACTATCTTTATAGATGCAATTATTTAATCATACCTCATTTCCTCTATTTATAGCCTAGAAATGAAAGTGTATATTATTAACTATCCTCTCTAAGGAGGGATGGTCGAGTGACCCGCCTATAAATGTTCAATTTACCCGATCAATTTCATAATCCCTGAGTCGCCTATAACTGTTCCCTTTACTCGATCAATTTCACGAAGGCATTACAACTATTATCGGGGGGAGGCCCCCTAACCCCCAATATTCCCGGGTTCAGTCCGAACACGAATGAGTTCCGGGCGGAGTAGCCAACTCGACCCTGTGCATCAGATCAACTGAGTATCGTGGCCCAGCCACCGAATCCATTCCGCGAATTAAATAGAAACATCTTGCCGATTTTGAATAAGAAAAAATCTATTTGAGTACTTTCGATGAGGAATACTGGCTCCGACCACCTAAAATGGAGATTTTGAAAGATCTGGTCTACCAAAACTTTGTGCCTGCCTCCAACGGTGTTGCCGAAGAATATCCAATGGGCTATCAACAAGGACCTCCTGGCGACTGGCTCTGGGCGACCACTGGTTGGCTATCTTCTTCCGGATATTAATGAGATTGTGGCTATCGACACTGGCTTACTAACTACTGCCAATGTGACTGACACTGACCGGTTCGTTAGATTTGTAGAATTTATTTATCTTGAAAGTCCCATTTCATATTCATCATCATATTGCATATTTAGATTCCAAATTGAAATGACAAAGTTAAACGCGTAGATATGAAAGTATAATATGTATAGATATTTCTTGATGTAGATATTTATTCTCGAGGTGTTCATAGAAAATCCATTTACTAAAAAAATTCAATTAAGTCATTCTGTGTTACCCACTGCAGAATTCGATGCCTCCGACTCACAATAAGAACGACGAGGTGTATCCAAAGAAAAACCACAAATTAGAAGGTATTCTCAATTCTAATTCAACCCAAACTGAGTGTCTGCGCCAAACCTAAGGCAATATGGTCTAGACTTCCCAAGTTGTAGTGTAAGAACTAGTTGTAGAGTAAGCTGCGCTACTTGCTTTAGTCTCTTTAGTCTTTATAAGCAATAAGTTCCATGCTCTAATATTGAGATTACTAGAAAATTCAATCCCGATCACAACTCATTTTTATTGGACAAACATGCATGGCGAATCGAGTGAAAGCCTATTGAACTGGATTAGCTTCAGACCCTATGAACTGAATTGTAAGGTGGTCTATCTTTTTATTTAGTCCAATTCCTTTAGACGCACGTCCAATTCCTTTAGCCTACGTCCATGTAACTTAACCTGAAGACTAATTGAAAATAAAATCCAATCAGTCTCAATCAAAATGCTCATAAGTAACTAACAAGTCATCTTCCAGTCTCAATCAAAATGCTCGTAAGTAACTAACAAGTCATCTTCCTGTCTCTATTGGGGTAGTTCGAGCGAGTATGCCAGCCGAGGTAGGCCCCCTGTGTTCCGCCGAGGTTTAAGGTTCAAGAGGTAAGGTCAGAGGTCTTCTCGGTGGGGTCAAGGGTTGAGGTTGGAGTTTGGAGTAGAGTTGTTTGGAGTAGGATCAGTCCCCTTTGGCCACACCTTCCAGCCAACCTAATCAGAAGACAATTTGGTTGAAACTCAAATCAGAGTTGGTGCGCTCTTCTTTGTAGACATTGAGTTGGACCCCCCATATCTGTAGATGATATTGTCTGGTGGACCACCCATATCTGTCTATGTTATCAATCAAGTCAATATTGCTTAATGAAGTCAATAAAGATCTATCCAAGCCCAACCCACGTCCCTTACAGTCACTCCTTGACTAGCATGAAACCATGTTATGACGAGTATCCTAAACAAGTGCATCGTAAGTAAGCATCATCGTGCATCAATTCCAAAACCTCCAAGAAGATATCTACAAAACAGACAAGAAGGTTTCGTCCGTATCGATGGAGAAAGAGGTCTAGATCTATATGATTGTTTTAGCTCATCCTAGTAGCAAAGCAGAGTATTCAAGGAAAGCAGTCAAGCAGCCTTGCTAAGTAGCCCAACTCGGTATCCGATCCCACCCAAGAGTTCACCACTCGAGGATCCAACCCAGCCAAAACTAACTAAGTATCCCAAGCCAAGTAGTCCAGTTGAGTAGCCCAGCCAAGCAGATGAATCCATCCTGCCAATCATAGAGACATAAAAGAATCAATCCATTGCTTTCAAAACCTACAAGAAGACATCGAAACCTGACATCGAGTGAATTGAGGGTAGAGATATAGGTTCGAGGTAGAAGAGTGTATAATTATATGATTCTGTGACCACCTCCTGGCTATGGAAACTGCCTCTTGTCAATGATACTACTGGCTATCGGCGACCTCCTTATTTCCAAAGACCACCTCCTTTCCTTATCGCGATGACCACGGGCTCTGAGCACTGGCTATCAACAAGCTGGTAATGATCGGAAATGACTGGATCAACTCAGCTTCCTGGATCGACCACTGGCTATCAGAAGCTATGACCACTAACAATGTGACTGGAAATTTACTTCTGAAAATGATTAGCAATGACCTTTTGGTGACCTTCTGGGCTCTGACCGATGCTTATTGTGTACAACTGGTCTTTCTGTCAAAGTAAGGCATCATGGAGTCTATGTGTATCTATCTATATGCTTTAGGAGCTAAGTTTTTGTATATGAAAGTTATGCAAGAACCCTTTGTGTTCCTTATACGTCCTATCTAAGGGAGTATGAGGTCCTTATTTGTCACTTTATTGGATATGGGAAAATGAGGGGCCTCCTTCTCTCTCATTCTGTGGATAGATAGGGTTTGTTTTTTTTATTGATTTGATCCAACTCGATGAAAAGGTGGAGGGAGAAAATTAGTACTCTGTCCACCGGGAGTATTCAACTGGGATATGAAGAAGGAATGGAGCAGGATTGCCACATTACCTTGATTGATTTGATCGATGCCCAGTTGAGTGCGTCCGGTCCCACGGACGGGGAAAGGGCCAACTGATTGAGGCAGAGGGGTGGTCCTTTAGATGGACGAATGGAAGGAGAAAGGAACAGACATATATTTGGAAGGGGCGGGGCAAAGCGAGCTTGACTGAGGAGCTGGATTAATTAAGATTTAACCAAGATCTCGCCTATAGATACCACTGATGCCATGAGTCTTTCAACACCAAGAGTCTTTTTCAATTGCTTACGAACTTATGGAAACAACACCTAGGGAGGTTATAACCTCAAAGCCACGGTCGAACCTACCTACTTGAGATATTGCTACTTGCTGGCATAATCAACCCAGGATGGGAGATGCACCAGGCGGGCTGGATGGGAGTTAATGCTGGATGGGAGATGAAAGAAAGAGGTGGTTGGTCGATTAACCAAGATTTCTTGTTATCGTTGGGTAGACCTGACAAACCGAGGAGGCTAGATAAGTGTTGCTAAGACGTGTCATGCTAGACATTTGGCTAGACGAACTCGAGGTTGGCACCAATCAAACCCATGAATTGACCCACCAAACCATATTTATTATGTTCCCCAAGTTGATATCGATCAAGACACGAAGGTCACCGAAATCCTAGTTAACTACAATGAACAGTTCACCGAAAGAGTGACCAATAGTCACAACTTTAGCCCCATGTGACCAACACAGGCAGGAAAAGCCCTGAAATCATGCTTCGCTTATGAAATGAAATATGGCCCCCTACTAGGGAGCCAGGGGGGAGGGACAATGATTGATTGGATTGATAGATTGATTGAATGGATTTATGGCCCACAGAGATATGCAGGAGGGGATGAAGATGCCCATTTTGGAAGGGCTCTTAAAGCACTGTATAGACTCAAGAACTAATTCAAGGTCATATGTAAATGTGTTGAACCTGCACAGAATAGATCTAGCTAAGCAATAATACACACATTTGCAAAGAGAATTGGAGAAAGAAGAAGAAGGAGAGAAAGAATGAAAGAATTCTCATTAACCGTAGTGAATAATGAATAGTTTACACATGATATACTCTGTATATCTCAATGAGTTCACACTGGAGGTGAACCAATGCACCATAGTGGTGGTCTAGAGTGATCTGGACACACACCAGCAATTACAGGAGTGAACTGCCAACTATTCTAGTCTCTCAGGCAATAACAGGAGTGAACTGCCACCTAGTTGAATTAACTAGTCAACTAGTCTTCAATTAACTGACTGAACAAAGAGTAGTGAAGAGTTAACTCGGGGAATCAAGGCTAATGCACCACTCTGGTGATGATACCAAGGCAAGGTCGAATTAGCATGGTGATGATCCCAATGCAGCATCTAAACTCAACTCAACTAGTCAAACTGAAGTGTCAACTGAAAGAGAATATTCTTCAGGTGGAATATTCTCCCCTAAAATATAGGAGACTAGATAATGACTAATTATGACTAATAAACAAGGAAAAACCTTAGGAAAAAGAAATCCTAGGTGTGTGTGAAGTAACTCCAACACCCCCCTGAACATCACTATGGTGAAAATAAAGATTGGGTCCTGACAACGAGGCCATGTTAGGTACCCAAGTACAAAAGATACACTGAAAATAAAGTGAGGAAAGAGGGAAAACCTCATGGGAAAACCCCCCCCTCAAGGTACATTGTATGTAAAAAGAAAAGCTATAGTTGCTAGGCAATTGTGTCCTTCACTCCAAGACGACTTCGCAGAGAATGGAACTTATGCTCAATGAAGGTCTTGGTGAAGATGTTTGTCGTCTTTTCTGCTGAAGGAAAAAACTGTAAGTCGATGATCCCCTCGTGTACTAAGTCCCGGATGTAGTGCATGTGTATATCAATGTGCTTCGTCCGCTACCTCTGAACTGGATCTTTGAAGAACTTCAGAGTGCTCTGGTTGTCACACCAGATGATGATCGACCGATGAAACTGAATGCCCAACTCAGTGAGAAAATGTTGTAGCCATATAGCCTGAATGTTTATGTTAACTACTCCTCTGTACTCTGCCTCGGCTGAAGATAGAGCAATGGCAGCTTGCTTCTTTCTCGACCAACAGATAGGACCGGAACCAAGACTGAGTGAGTAACCAGATGTGGACTTGCGCTCAGTACTATTGCTAGCCCAATTGGAATCAGTAAACCCGATGAGATCTAATGTAGAGTATGCTGCATAATGAATCCTAAAGGTGGTGGTGCCCTAAACATATCGAAGGATACACTTTGCAGCTTTCCAATGTAGCTCATGCGGCTCCCGCATGAACTTGGAAACTGCGCCAACTGCATATGAGAGGTCTGGTCTGGAGTGTGTGAGATACAACAAGCTCCCCACTAGCTATCTGTATAGTTTGTTGTCAACCAGTGGATTCTCCCCGCCATCCTCAAGTTTGACTCCTGATAGGAAAGGAGTCAGAGCAGACTTGCAGTCTGTCATGTTAAATCTCTCAAGGAGATCTCGTGTATACTTGGCCTGAGATAGTTTGATGCCTGATGCATCCCAAATGATCTCGAGTCCAAGGAAGAAGTGTAGCAGACCCATGTCCATCATCAAAAACTTGTCATGTAGAATCCTCTTGACTTCAACAATCGCTGAAGTCAAGCACCTGGTGATCAAAAAATCATCAACGTACAGAACTAAAAGTAGAAGTGAATCAACCGTCCTGAGCATGTAGACATTCGAGTCTGAGTTACAACGTACAAAGTTCTGTGATAGCAGGTAGGAGTCCATCTTGGCATACCATGCCCTCGGAGCCTGCTTGAGGCCATAAAGAGACTTCTTCAGTCGACAGACCAAAGATGAGTCTTGCATAAATCCCTGGGGTTTCTCCATGTAGATTTCCTCAGAGATATTACCGTGAAGAAATGCATTCTTCACGTCCATCTGATGGACTTCCCATCCCTTGGCTGCCGCAATGGAAAGCGTCAATCGTATGGAATTCATCTTCACTACTGGAGCGAAGGTCTCATCATAGTCAATACCATGAACTTGTTGAAATCCTTTGGCGACAAGCATGGCTTTGTATCTATTGATCTGTCCATCCGCTGCGCTCTTGGTCCTGTAGACCCATCTGCATCTGACAAGTTTCCTCCCAGATGGAAGGGGAACGAGATACCAAGACTGGTTCTCGAGGAGGGAGTTGTACTCCTCCTCCATGGAGGATTCCCAAAAGGGATTTCCAGTAGCCTCGCCATAAGACTATGGATCTGAACGCTGAACCAAGAAAAGATGCCTAGAGGGCAATGGTTTAGTGGCAGTGAGTGTAACAAGAGGCTCCTCGAAATCAGATTGATTCCTCCTAGTATCAGTTGGATCACCAACGAGATCCCATGCAGCCTAAAGAGTAGTCTGTTCCCACTTGGGCCTCTGCTCTGACTCTGCAACTGCATCTGGATGCTCTGACTCTACATATGACTGTACTGACTCTGAATCTGAATCATCTGAGTCCTATGAATCAGAACTCTCTTCTGAAGAAGAGTCGGCATGTGCATGCTCATCATTTCGGACAGGTGGAAGAGTGAAGGTGTCTGCATGCAGTTGTTGAGGTACATGCGAGACACTTTCCTCGAATTCGACACTACGCTCAATGATGAGCTGGTCCGAGGAAAGATCAATAAGCCGATATCCATTCACACCTTCGGGGTATCCAACAAAAATGCACTCAGTGCTCTGTGGATCAAGTGCCTTCCTCTTTTCAAAGGGAATCCGGGCCCATGCATGTGAACCAAAAATGCTAAAGTGAGTCACTTCCGGTTTGAGGCCGCTCCAAGCGTCGTAGGGGGTCTTATCCTTGACAGATCTATGGGGGGATCTGTTTTGGATGCATGTTGCACAGTTAAGTGCTTCGGCCCATAGTATCTGTGGTAGAGACTTTGCATGCAACATGAAATATGCCATCTCCTTTAGAGATCTGTTTTCCGCTCGACAACTCAGTTTTGCTGCAGAGTATAGGGAACTGTGTGCTGCAACCGAATCCCTGCCTCATGGCCAATATTGTGGATCTCATGATTCACATACTCTCCCCTGTTATCAGTTCAGAGGACTTTGATCTTATTTCCGAATTGTGTCTCAACCAAGGCTTTGAAATCTTCAAGGTGTTGAAAGACCTCGGATTTTTGCCTGAGAAAGTAGATCCAAGTAAAACATGAGAAATCATCAACAAAAATGAGAACAAACCTCGCTTTGTTGATGGATGGATGTGGAAAAGGACCCATAAGGTCACTGTGAATCAGATCTAGAGGTGCAGAAGCTCTATGAGACTTTCCCTTGTCAAATTTCTCTTGAGGGTGTTTCCCGAGAACACATCCCTCACACACTCCCTTGGAGAAATGGATATCTAGTAGACCATCAACCAATATTTGCTTGCTAATATGTTGCATGTATCTAAAATTCAAATGTCCAAACATTTCGTACCATATCCTACTAATTTCATCAACATGAGTAAGGAGTAAAGCATAATCAGGTTCAATGAATTCATAAAATGTATACAATCTAGACTGATGATTTACCTCATCGGTAGCAACCCTGGAATTGGTTTGCATGTCGTAGATGTCCACGAAATTTGGTGTGAAAATGAATTTCTTTCCGGTGCTGGAATTCGTCATCTAATACATGGAGAGAAGGTTGACAGAAATCTTGGGAATATGCAACACATTCTCGAAGCTTTCGTTGGTGAGTTCAATCCTTCCTTTTCCGGTGACTTCGATAGAAGAGTTGTCCCCCATCAGAATAGGAGGACCTTTGCATGCATCCAAATAAGAATATACTGCTTTTGAGGCAGCCATGTGATGTGATGCTCCTGAATCAACGATCCAAGCATCAGGAGAGGGGTTGATGGCAATCAAGGCATGCCTAGAATTGCCTTTCTTGGAATTTGGATCTTCTGCCTTCTTCTTCTTTGCACCCTCGGGGATGCGATCTCCAAGATTGTTTTGTTGAAGTATTTGAGACATCAGATCTATTTGTTTTTGCATGCATGCAGATTCCAGATGGAATCCTTTGTGACAGTACGTGCATTTCTCCCCTTTTCTTCCCTTTTCCCCTTTGGATCTGGAGGCACCGGTGAAGGGTTTTTATGTACCCTTCCTTCTTCAGATGTGCATGAGCTTTTCGTCTATCTTTATCTTTAGATTTCTGATATTTGTGGCTGCCATCATGCACGACGAGTGCATGCGCCCTTGGGCCTTTGATTGTGCCCATGTTGATGAGCTTGGTTTGCTCTTGTGTAAGGGATTCGATAAAGTCCTCAAGAGAAGGCATCTTCTAGGTGGCTCCAAAGGTGAATCTGACAAATTGGAATGTGGATACGAATACAGAGAATTTAGGACCAATCTTGGAGAGAACAGTGAGAACCATTTGTTTTTCCTCCTTCGATTTATCAACCCCGCAAGCTTTGAGTTGCGACAGTAAATCCTTGAATTTTGTAAAGAAATCTTGGATATTGTCGAA
>JASDQU010103014.1:260164-271855 GCA_032191745.1 Picea mariana
TCAACCAATTTACAACAAATTTTATATTTCTTAGGTCAATACACAATTCACATCCTCTAACTACAAAATCCATACACAACAATAATTGTTTTCCAAGCTCATATTTCTTCATGTTGGCTTGCAATTAATTGTGTTGAAGGGTTAAAAATATCATCTCCAAATGTTTCAAATGATCCTCCCAAATCTTGCTAAAAGTCAAAATATCATCCAAGGAGGCTACAATAAACAAGTTTGAGAAATGGTCTTAAGATATCATCCATAAATCTTAGAAGTGTTGTCATAGTATTGTGTAATATAAATTGCATAATGACTCACTCATGCAATCCATGTGTTTTTTTTAAAGTAATATTCCAAATTATTCTTTGTGTATATTTTCATATTGGTATCCTTACTTCTAATCCAAATTCATGATAACACATGCTTACAATATTTGGTTGATTAGTGCCTTTATTATTTGTAGGGGATATATATATTACAATATATTAGACTATTAGAATATTACAATGTAATAGTAATTCCATATTACAATGTAATATGGCATTACCATATTACAATGTAATATTGTAATGCCATATTAGCGATTGGAGCAACCACAAGGAGAAAATTCAGAGCCTCTCGAGAAAGGATTCATTTTGGAAGGTCAAGGTATGTCTATCTAAAATCCTTCTTTATGTTTGAAGGATGCACAAAAAAGACTCTCCTATCATGCTGGGTGTGAGGGGTCTGATCCTTGGAACATGGAGGGTTATAGAGCTATAGATCCTAAGGTCCTAGATAGCCTTGATAAGAAGCATGATGTCGTTGTATGCTTTGAAGGCAGTTATAAATAGATTGTAGAATCATCCCTGAAGGGTTTAGGTCTGGAAGATAGGGTTTTTTATTCTAAGGGTATTTTAGTGGAAAATAGTCCTGAAGGGGTTCTTCCCAATGAAGAGGCCCATGTTGAGAAGGAATTTCAGTCAAAGACCCTTATCAAGGAAGCCTAAACAAAATCCCTTAAGCCTATTCTCAGGTCTTCGTATCAATTAAGGTAGAAAAAAGATTCAGTGGTTGAAGCAGGGATTTTGGAAGGGGGTATTGTATTAGACAAGGACTTACCATCCTCTGTCGACATAAAATCCCATATATCTTTCGCTAAATCCCAGGAAAAGAAATAAATTAGGGAAGGAAAATAATGAACAATAAGTGGGGTCCTTAGAGCAGGCAAGACCCAAAAAAGAGTGCCCAAATGATCATATTCTCCTTGAATTCTAGAGGGGTCGAGGGTAACTTCTTTAGTTGGAAAGGTAAGGAATTGAAAATCACTTGTCCAAATTACTTATTGATGAGGGGGGGTAAGGTAGGCAAGCTTGCTAGGTAAGGTTGGCAATTCATGAGCTTGGTTGTAGAGCAAAATTTCTCTACAACCAAGCTGAAGATTCAAACTGGCATGGCCTTTGGGTTTGACCAGAACAACCTGGCATTGCATCGTGGCATTGCAACTGCTTGGATTTAGTCACTATTTACTATTGACATTGAAAAGGCTTGCGATGGGCATGACGGGTCATATTTACCTTGCCACATTCATTTATGTTGGACAGCTAGTCAGTCTTTGATCGGTTTCACTTATTACCTTTTATATGCACCTACTTCCATTACTTTCATTTGCAACAGCAACCAACCAACTCACTGGCGTGGTGGGTGTATTTACTTTACCTTTCAATACTTTCTTGCTCAGAGACTTGAATTTTTAGTAGTCACAAGCTTCCTTGGATGCGTGGGCAGAACATATGGCTATTAACTTTTTAAGCCTACACTTACCTTTCCTTTACTTGCGTGCATGCCATACACCCGTTTTGTTTACCATACTTTACTTACTGCCTTCATCCAACCTTTTTGGAGTGTTGCCTGCTCTTACCAACCCATTGCTTCAACCAGGAAAACGTAGGGTAGGCATGTTATTTACCCTTTACTCCCTACTTTACCTTATGAATTATTCTGGGTACCACATATTACCTTCTGCTGGTCTGGCCGATCCTTGCCGATAGATATGATTCAATCAGTAGAACCCCACTCCATTGCTAGAAATTCATAGACCTACCTCCCTTTCTTTTAATGCATGTTGTTACCCACCGTACTACCTAGACCTTTTATCCCTATACCACTCCACTTTATTAATGAATGATTAGGAGGGGAGGTATTGCTATACACCCAGGATGCGAGGGATTACACAACCTTACCCTTACCCTTACCCCTTACTGAAGTGTTTCCTAACTACCTGACCACCTATAGACCTAGATATATTATCCCTATTACAATGAATCCCTTAGGAGGTATTGTTATTAACTTCTCCGGGATGGGATGGCATGACATTATCTCCACCTCAGTGTTCCAAACTACCTACTCACCTGAATTACTATACCTGCCCTATCTTTATTAATTAATCTTTTGAGGTACAGCTATAGAATTCTCTGGGATGGGACCGTATCAACCTACCCTTACCCTTGAATTTCTTACTGCCTTCATCCTAGTCGATGGAGTGATACCCAACCCATTTCATTACCCTTCTCTTATCAGGAACAGATGGATCAATCCCTTACCCTTCTATTTTTCCCTTGCCCCATTACCACTTTATCCACTGCACATCCCTTTCCACACATTCACTTTTTTACCCCTTCTATATACGTAATTTTTGGAATCACACTTGCTTACTTGATGAAATATGCTTGGTACCAAACTATTTCGGAAGAGGTCGATACGATTCATTCATTTGAACCCACTCCATTCCTAGGAAGAGCCCTAATATTCTTTACTTTGAGGAACTCATACTTCTTTGGTCGGGCGAGTTATGGAATTAATTACCTTCCTAAACTGCTTTAATGAATCGATTTACCTAAAGAAAAATGTGAATTATCAAACCCGATAGATGGATGATTATGGCATTACCATGTTACAATGTAATATTGTAATGCCATATTACATTGTAATATGGCATTACCATATTACAATGTATTATGGTAATGCCATATTACAATGTAATATGGTAATGCCATATTACAATGTAATATGGCATTACCATATTACATTGTAATACGGCATACAATATGGTATACCATATTACAATGTAATATGGTAATACCATATTTCATTGTAATATGGCATACAATATGGTATACCATATTACAATGTAATATGGTAATACCATATTTCATGTAAAAAAAAAATTTAAAACTTATAGTCATCGTCGCAATATTGACGCAAGTCCGTCGGAATAAATTTTACTATTTTACCAAAACCGTCTCTATAGCGACGAAACTTCGTCGCACTTTTCCACGAATGTTCATCGCACATACAACATGTGCGTCGTAAATCTAGTTTTGAGATATTGCACTCATCGATATTACCACGGATTTTCGTCACAAGTTGCGACGGTTTTTCATTGCATATTCAACAGCTGCGTCATAAGTTATTGGCTTGGCATAACTTTTCGTCTCAATTGTGACGAAGTTTCGTCATAATTGCCACATTTGTTCATTGTTATTGCGACGAAATTTCGTCGTAATTGAGATGATGCATAGGGTTAACCGATATTGAAGGTGGTGACACGTGGAGAGATAATTTCGTCAATGTTTCCATGCATACCTGGATCGTGGATCTGGCAGCGAAATTATTACGACGAAAAAAAATCTCGGCTTTCATGGAAATTGCAACGGATAAGTGTGGCAATATCAACAAAAAAATCGTCGCAAATTTGGTCATATGTACTAGTGAATGGAAGCTTTGAGAACGTGCTTCATGTTCCCAAGATTTCTTTCAACCTTCTCTTAGTGTATCAGATAACAAATTCTGGCACTGGAAAGAAAGTCGTATTCACACCAAATTCCATGGACATATACGACATGCAAACAAACTCCAAGGTTGCTACCGGTGAGGTAAATCATCAATCTAGATTGTATACATTTTTTGAATTCATTGAACCTAATTCTGCTTTACTGCTTACTCATGCTGATGAAAGTAGTAGGATATGGCACAAAAGGTTTAGTCTTTCCTTTGGATACCATCCATTTTTGTTGGATACCATCCATTTTTGTACTTGATCCACAGAGAACTGAGTGCATTTTTGTTGGATACCATCCATTTTTGTTGGATACCATGACGGTGTGAAGGGATATCATCTTATTAGTCTTTCCTCATACCAACTCATCATTGAGTGTAGTGTCCAATTCAAGGAAAGTGTCTCGCACGTACCTCAGCAGTCGCATCCAGACACCTTCACTCTTCCACCTGTCCGAGTTGATGAGTATGCACATGCTGACTCTTCTTCAGATGAGAGTTCTAATTCAGAGGACTTAGATGATTCAGATTCAGATTCAATATAGTCAAATACAGAGTTAGAGCATCCAGATGCAGTTGCAGATCTAGAGCAGAGGCCCAAGTGGGCATAGACTACTCTTCAGGGTGCAGGGGATCTCGTTGGTGATCCAGCCGATACTAGGAGGACTCGATCTGATTTCAAGGAGCCTCCTATTGCACTCACTGCCACTGAACCATTGCCTTCCAGGCATCTTTTCTTGGTTCATTCTTCAGATCCATAGTCTTATGGCGAGGCTGCTAGAAATCCCTTTTGGGAATCTGCCATGCAGGAGGAGTACAACTTTCTCCTCGAGAACTAGACTTGGGATCTAGTTCCCCTTCCTTCTAGGAGGAAACTTGTCAAATGTAGATGGGTCTATAGGACCAAGAGTGCAGTGAATGGATAGATCAACAGATACAAATCCAGGCTTGTCGCCAAAGGCTTTCAACAGTTTCATGGTATTGACTATGATGAGACCTTTGCTCCCATAGCGAAGATGGATTCCATACGATTGGCACTCACCATTGCAGCAGCCAAGGGATGGGAAGTCCATCAGATGGACATGAAGAATGCATTTCTTCATGGTGATCTCTCTGAGGAGATCTACATGGAGCAGCCCCAGGGATTTATGCAGGACTCATCTTTGGTCTGTTGACTGAAGAAGTCACTTTATGGACTCAAGCAGGCTCCGAGGGCATGGTATGCCAATATGGACTCCTGCATTTTGTCACAAAACTTTGTACATTGTAAATTAGACCTGAATGTATACATGCTCAGGATGGTTGATTCACTTATACTTTTATTTATGTATGTCGATGATTTGTTGATCATCGGTTGCTTGACTTTAGTGATTGTTGCAATCAAGAGGATTCTTCATGATAGGTTTTTGATGACGGACATGGGTCCGCTACACTTCTTCATTAGACTTGAGATCATTCGAGATGCATCAGGCATCAAACTGTCTCAAGCCAAGTATGCACGAGATCTCCTTGAGATATTTCACATGACAGACTGCAATTTTGCTCCGACTCCTTTCCTATCAGGAGTCAAACTTGAGGATGGTGGGGAGACTCCACTGGTTGATAGCACACTATACAGACAGCTAGTGGGGAGCTTGTTATATCTCACACACTCCAGACTAGACATCTCATATGCAGTTGGCACAGTTTCCAGGTTCATGCAAGAGCCACATGAGCTACACTAGAAAGTTGCAAAGAATATCCTTCGATATGTACAGGGAACCATCACCTTTGACATTCATTATGCAACAGACTCTACATTAGATCTCATTGGTTTTACTAATTTCGACTGGGTTGGAGATAGCATTGATCGCAAGTCCACATCTAGTAACTCACTCAGTCTTGGTTTCAAGCCTATCTGTTGGTCGAGCAAGAAGCAAGATGCCATTGCTCTATCTTCAGCTGAGGTGAAGTACAGAGGGGTCGTTAACATAACCATTCAGGCTATGTGGCTACAACATTTTCTCACTAAGTTGGGCATTCAGTTTCATCAGTCGATCGTCGTCTGGTGTGACAAATAGAGTACTCTTAAGTTCTACAGAGATCCAGTTAAGAGGCAACAGACGAAGCACATCGAGATCTAGACGAAGCACATCGAGATCCACATGCACTACATCTAGGACTTAGCACACGAGGGGATCATCGACTTACAGTTCTGTCCTTCAGCAAAACAGATGGCATATATTTTCACCGAGACCTTCACTGAGCAGAAATTCCATTCTCTGCAAGGTTGTCTTGGAGTGAAGGACACAGTTGCCTAGCAACTGTAGTTCTTCTTTTTTTACATACATTGTACCTTCAGGGGGGGGGGGGTTCCCATGAGGTTTTCTCTCTTTCTGCACTTTATTTTCAGTGTATCTTTTGTACTTGGGTACCTAACATGGCCTCGTTGTTGGGACCCAATCTTTATTTTCACCATAGTGATGTTTAGGAGGGGTGTTGGAGTTACTTCACACACACCTAGGATTTCATTTTCCTAAGTTTTTTATTTGTTTATTAGTCATAGTTAGTCATTATCCAGTCTCCTATATTTTAGGAGAGAATATTCCACCTAGAGAATATTCTCTTTCAGTTCACACTTCAGTTTGACTAGTTGAGTTGAGTTTAGATGTTGCATTGAGATCATCACCATGCAACATTGGGATCATCACCATGCTAATTCGACCTTGCCTTGGTATCATCACCAAAGTGGTGCATTAGCCTTGATTCCTTGAGTTAACTCCTCACTACTTTATGTTCAGTCAGTTAACTAAAGACTAGTTGACTAGTTAACTCAACTAGGTGGTAGTTCACTCCCATAACTGCCTAAGAGACTAGAATAGGTGGCAGTTCACTCCCGTAACTACTGGTGTGTGTCCATATCACTCTAGACCACCACTATGGTGATTTGTTTCACCTCAAATCAAACTCATTGAGTTATACAGAGTATATCATGTGTAAATTATTCATTATTCACAACGGTTAATGAGAATTCTTTCCATTCTTTCTCTCCTTCTTCTTCTTTTTCCAATTCTCTCTGCAAATGTGTGTATCATTGTTTAGCTAGATATATTATGTGAAGGTCAACACATTTAAACTTCTTAGCGTCAGATATATTTATGGGGATCTATTCGTATATGGGGATCTTGATAGTACCTTTACCTCTGTGAGAGGCAGTGCTTTCGAGGTTTCGGGCTTTGCTACCCCGCCCATACAATGGACCTGACTTATGATTGTTTATCTGTGCATCATTTATATCATGGTTTCTTAGTTTCTTGAATTACGTACCACATAGGTTACTTGCATGTGTTATTTTGTAGATACCCTGGGTCAGATAAGGGTCAGACAACAAACAACCTTTATGGAGGATTACCTCTCTAGGGGGATCTAACTGACTGGTTGAAGCCCACAAGGGCCCTTATAACTGATTCTAATACCTTCAATATTTAGCAGGGAGTCTCAAGCCCCACTTGGGCGAGGCATACCTACTTTAGGGAGGGAGGCCTCTTTCATCCACTCTATCCTGTCTTTGTGCATATTGGCCTTTTGATTTTATTTTGGTGTTCTCTTTGATTACAAGTTAGCCTTAGGATTTTTTTATATCTTCAGTCTTGAGTCATCATGGAGCCAGACTAGATTCCCCATAGGTCTCGCCACTTGTTACAGTTACCATCGCATTTTGAGTCTTGTCCTTTTAAAATGTGTAAATTTATCAAATGTGGTACACACATCCACTTATCATACTTGTGATCATACAATGATGAGTATTGAATAGAGTCAAAAATATATTGGGATTCCTTCAACTCCCATACCTACTATAGTTAGTGGTGCCCCTTCGACACCTTCAACCACAATGGTTGTAGTGTCAAAGGTGTCTATCATCACCTATGCCCGTCCTATAGTGAATAATCAACCTATAGCCATGAACCCTTTTGGGTCTCTTTGTCACTCACTGGGATATAATGTTCAATCCATCCCTATGGCCTCTAGTCCTTTTTCTTATGGTATGCCGAATTTCACATCGCAATTTTCAAACCTCCATCCCAGCGGCTGGTACAAATACTATCATTGGACTTCGGGGCACAGCTCCTCCATATACTCCATTCTCGTTTGGTAGTACTCATGTCCCGCAAATGACTCCTACCATTGGAGGATTTCCTCCTTTTAACCCTGGGTCTAATCTTGTTGCTTCAGGATGCAGTAACCAACCTGGAAGACAAGCTACTACTTATGGTTAGTCCTTTACTCCCACATCCTCTATATTGATTTCGACCAACATGTTTGGCATGACGAATCCACCTTTATCCTCCGGATTCACACCCAGAGGAGTTCAATTTCATACCTTGGGAAACCCCCAACCTGGACCACTCTGACTGGGGGAAGTGTTTACAACCCTCATCAGAACATTCCTATTGGAATGGTTCCCAACCAACCCCTCATGAATTAGTCTGGAGGACGGTCTTACAATCCCAGACAGGGCCATGGTGCTTACCAAAACCCTAGATGGGTTGTGATTCCCCAACAACAATCTTTCTAGGGAGCTTGGGTCCATATGCCGCAACCCCATCTCCTTTTTCTAGCCATGCTCAATCTGCTAGAGTACTCTCATCAAGCAAATATTCATCACGATGATGTTCTAAGCATATCTTTCTCTGTAATCCACATTTACATTAATGTTTATTTTTTCCATTATTTAACTGAGATTATATGTTTGGAATTAATCTTTGATGTTCCATTCATGCAGTAAATACTTTTTATGTTTAAAGGATCGTTGGTTCATAATTCATATCTATTCGGTGCTCTGTCTAGGGTGATCTATATCTTATCTATTTTCCTTCTAAAGTTACATTGAGAATTATTGATTTATGTCACTGTGACGGACTATCTTGTTCTCTTTCCTGTTGTCATCTAAACATTATTTTCTGAAAAATAGTCCCTACTTTTCCTTTGTTTTCAGAGAGTACCCATCTGTTATTGACTCACTATCATTAATATTTAGCACTTGACTCCATTGCCCAATGGTATTTTCTCTCATGCCTATCCTACCAACCTTTTAAAACCAAACAAAACCCATTTTATACCAGAATCTGACCTCTGTGAGCTAATTTCCAAATCTTTTGAATATTTTTCAGTTGTGAGAGAGCCCTCTCTAGTTGTATAGGTCATAATACAATCCAAAGCTGGTTGAAATAGTTACCTCTGTCCTTTTCTTTCTCATCGTTAGAAATTACAGAGTGATAATATTTTGGCGACCATACTGGGGAAGAAAAGTTTCATTTTCTCCAGAAAAGATTATCAAGATTCAAATTTGAGTGTTGTTGGTGAACAACAGTCAAACACAGAAAAAGGATGACTATTTCACCTGGGGACTCCATGTTCAAAGTATCCAGAGCTTCAAAGTTTTCAAGGTGATTCCACTGTCCAAGAATCCAGATTTTAGACCATTCATGGAAACTCCAATACATCTTGATCAGATTTCTTGCAAAACAATATGAATGGGTAAGTGAAAAATCCTCTATCTTGTGAAGTTTTAAAGGAATTCAAGCATAATTTAGCAGAGTTTCCAATTGATGAAATTTTTTCAAAAGCCTTGTTTCATTGTTTGAAATCAAGCAAATTTTTTCCTAAGGGTAAAATTTATTTTCTTGAGTTATTTGTTGAAATATTTCAGAAGGATATTGGACTTTTGGATTCTCAGATTCAGTCATATAATTTCCAAGATCCTAAACAATTCTTGGAAGATCTATCTCCTCCAAAACAAGAAGAAATTGTAATACCTTTTGATTTGAAAACTGATGGGGATTATGCTTTCAAGTACAAGACTAAAATTGTAGAGTTAGAATCAGGGTTTAACTTTGAGGATGCAACTGATGATGAAATCATCCATGATCAAATCATCATTGAAGGCCCGAAAAGACAGAGTAATCAATCATGCCTTTATTAATCCTATAGAAAACTACATGGAGGTTATCTTCAACTCAAGTATTCAACCATGTTTTCATTATAAAGATCAAGTCCATCAGCAGTTACCATTACACATTACAGCTTTGATTTTGTGGACAAAAAGTCAAGTTGTCCTTTTGATTGTGCTAACAAGCAGTCAAGCAATCCACTTGTTTCAGCAGCTACTTGACTGGATTCATTGGCATTTTTGTATTATTTGATTCAACATGATTTTCAGCAGTGTAGGGTAGGTAGCAGTGTGCAAATAAGATCAGTTCCCTAAGCATTTTTTTCAAGCATTATTTCCAATTTCAGATTTCAGTTTTCAAAATGATTTAGATCTCAATTTCAATATTTTTTGTCACAGAGGTTTCATGACAGAGCAAGTTGCATGTTTTGGGATCAACCCAATGAATAAGGAATTGATCTGTGAATTCAGAGATCTGAGATTCTTGACACCTCCTTGGGAGATTCCATCCCCAGCTGGAGCCTATGTTAGGGTCCTATAATTTTATAGGGTAATTCTTTATGTTCATTGATATTCATTCTTCAATGATTTTGGGTGGAAAATAATATTCCATGTTGTAAATTATTTCCAAAAAGGCTCCTAGCTTGCCTGGTTTCCTCGGATGACTTTTCCCCTCTGTCCATTTTTCCCAAACCTTCATTTACTGTTGCACCACTCACTCCCCTATCCATTTATCTCATTGGCCACATCTCACCCACCACTCATCCCTGCATAAAAAAAGGTAGATAACCTTAGGATAATTAATAATTAATAATTAATTAGTTAATAACTAGTAATTAGGTTCCTTGGATGGGGTGACGCGCAGCGCTCAAGTGCCACGTTCCACCAGAAATGGCCAGGCCATAAATAAGGATGTTCGGTACCCATCCCATCATCTTTAAGAATGGGAGCCAACCATAATTGATAGATAGGATCCATGGGACTTCTCCCTTGCGCAAATAGCCCAGCAGCAAAGCAATTCAATGCTAGCGAGGCGATAATGACAGTCTCCCTATCACACTTCCTGGTTATCATCCAACTCTGCATCAGATCTCTAAATTTCACATTTTGTCCACACTAGGCTAGCAGTCTTGAGATTGGGTGCGGCCACTGCAACACCTCCTGCAACTTTTCCATTAGCATCATCCTCTCAATGCCCCAGGATAGAGAAAAGTTGCATCGTGGACCTATCTAGTACAGCCTAGATGCGAGACAGAAGTGGCAATAGAGGTTAGAGAGGGCTCTCTCAATCGCCCGCACTCAGATTTCTCACAAGGAAGGTAGGGAAGGGATGGCTTTGTCACCCCCAACGACGTTTGTGGAGGAGCTCATCCCGGATGAGCCCATACAGCTCCTTCATGAGTTTATGCTCTTTACGGTGCCAGATAATTGGCATTCTCCTACCAGCTTCCCTGAGGAAACTCGAGAAATTACAGTGGCTCATGATAGTACTGGCACCATGGATTCAAGAATGGAGGAATTCCATATCTTCTACATTGAGGAGGATCTCCCAGAGGAGTGCCTCCATATGGCATCTCAGGATGACACAATCTTGGAGGGTGACGCTCCTTTCAAATCCTCAGAGAAAGAAGAGGACCCCAGGAGCACAGGGAAGGGATTAGAGGACGGAGCAGAGGAGTGGAGTGCAGGAGCGGACCACTAGGATGGAGAAGAGGAGGGAACGTAGGCTACAACAAGTGAGGAAGTGGGGGGTGGCACGTTGAAGAAGGGTGGTGAGGTCCTTGCGCCACCTCCTCTTATGACAGCACTAGATCAGTGGTGTGTCCCTCAGCCCTTCTTCCACCTGGAACACCTAGACTTGGTGTTTGACTTGATCAGCTAGATGGTATACCATGTCTATCATGGCACACTCATGAGCCAACGCATAGACATGCTTTATGAGGCTTTCT
>JASDQU010103014.1:284605-299030 GCA_032191745.1 Picea mariana
CTCTACTGCTTGTGCATGCACTTTTCCATTGGGTTGATAGTGACACCCCTTGCCCCATTTATCCCTTTGAAAATCCATAACCTAACACTCATTTTCACCACCTCCACCTTTGCACTTAGCAGCACCAACTCCACCTTTTCCCCCAGCGGCACCAGCTCCACCTATTCTCCTAGCAGCACCACCTCCACCTTTTCTCCTAGTGGCGGGCCTGGATTTGTTGCCTAATCAATGCAAGGAGTAACACCTTCTTTCTCCTCTGCTAGAAAATACGCTAAGAAGTAGGTAGCAAGGCATCCTTCCACCTAGACAGAGACACAATCACTCCACAAATTCATTTTCTTAATACAAATTATATATATGAGTTTTTATATGGTTATATATATAAGTGTGTGTGTGAGTAGTTTTAAAGTATTAATAGTAATTATTAACCATTTTTATTAATATTATATTCATTATAATAATACTTTTGGTCAATTTCTGCTAGCACATCCAGTTAAGGTGTGGGTTTTGATTGCTAGGTGACCAGAGTTCAATGCCCTTACAGTGTGTTTAGTCAGGTGGAGACACCGAAAAATCCATCCATGTTAAGGGTTCGTGCAGCCCAGGCTGGGTGCGATCCCCAGGTGATTTTGACGACTTAGATTCTTCTGGGTTGTGGTTTCTATCCAATGGTTGAAATGTTGGTCCCACAAGTGACAAGGATTTCTAACAAACAACAAAAATAATTTTAATAATAATTTTAAAGTTTTAATTATAATAGTTATTTTTAGTGGTAAAGTCGACATTATTACGACATGGAAGTGACGCTTGATATGAATTTGGGTTTGAAACATATGAAACTAACATGACTATGGGATGATGTAGTCAGGACACACATTCCCCCCCTATTAGTTTCTATGAGGCCTATAATAAATATAATAAAACTAATTAATTTTTCAATAGAGTTGTGGGGTAAATTTGATGCTATGACGACACTATGACATGATAAATCGATGCAAGTATGATGCTAAATCGATGCAAATACAAAATTATACAGTGTTGTGATTCTTATTTGTGTCGAAAATAATGATTCTAGTGAGATACAATTATAATACTAACTTGATGCATGGTTTATGATTGTTTCACAACAATCAACACATGAACAATTCAAAACTTAATGAAATAAAATATTGGCAACACAAAACAAACATATGTGTCATTTGTTTTATGCCTTTTTAATATAAGTAAAAAAGATCCACCCCCTTCATTTCATTTTCACATGAGGGTTTGTAGCAGAGCCTTTTGGAGTTGAAAGTGATTTGTGGGAGTAGTCAACATCAGTAAGGTGGGGAGATTTGTGGTGCATATCATTGGATCAAAGGTAAGTTTTTGTCATTTTCCCCATTTTCCACGAACACACATATATACCAAAATGGGATATGGGTTTTGGAAATGGAATATGTGATTTGGGTTTTGAATAGGAGATGGCATTTGGGTTTTGGAGATCAATTAATAAGTTAAAAAGAAAATGAAGTAAGTTTAGAGTCCTCCCTTTCTCATCCTCCCTTCCTTCCTTTTTTCCTCTTTTTCTTCCCCCTTTCTCTTATCCTCCCCAACCCCCAACTCTTCATTTTCTTCTTTATATTATACCCTTACTCCCCTCCCTCTTCCTCTTTTTATTCTCCCCTCCTTTTTTTCTTCCCTACTTCTCTCCCTCTTCCTCTTTTTTTGCACCCTCCTCTTCTTCTTTTTTTGCCCCCTCCTCTTCTTCTTTTTCATCCTCTCCCTCTTTCTCTTCCCCTTCTCTATATCTTCATCTTTTTATTCCCCACTCCTCTTCTTCTCCCTATCCCTCATTCAACTATTCCTTTTACTCTTTCTCTTATCCCTCATTCCCCTCCTCCCTCTTTCTCTTTTTCTTCCCCACTTCTCTCCATCTTGATCTTCTCCCCCCCTCCTCTTCTTCTCCCTCTTCCCCTCTTTTCTTTCCCCTCCTCCTCTTCTTCTTATACCTCTTCCTCCTCCCCCTTTTCCTTTTCTCTTCCTCTCTTAATCTCCCCCCACCTCCCCCCCTTTCCTTTTCTCTTCCTCTCTTGCTCTTCCTCTCCTAAAATTATTGTCAAGGAGAATTGTTGTATACAATAGATTATTGTTTCATTTAAAAAGTGTTGGATTTACCTACGTCCACTTTGTAGCAATTTACTTTGTTTTTGTTACAAAATCCAATGGAAATGAAATTGGTTTGAGATTGAGTTCCAACAACAAAGTGAATAAAGTAGTAAGGCCAACGAATCACGAATAATCATGGCCCATCACCCGAAGGCTTTAATATAATTAATGAAGGTTCTTGTAATGGAAAATGGATCGTATTGGTCTTAAAAAGCACCCCACACATGCATCATTGAACTTCAATTTAGTCAAGTTCTTTGGTGGTGGTTGGTATTATGAATTCACCTTGGACAAACTCCATGACAAATACTAATATAACTACACATTAGCCAAGTGTTTAAAGGAAAAACAATACTATATAAGCCCCTCACTAACTTCATCATTTATTGTCATTGTCACTCACACAGGGGAAATTATTATGCACTACGTGATATTTTGGGTGCCATGAAGGTGAATTAATTCTATACTATTGCGCTAAATATATGAATGGATTATGTGCCATAATTGCACATTTATGGTAAAAATTTTATCACGGTAAAGCGTCCAACGCTATTTTGATATAAAATTACATTTATTGTTCATTTATGAGCATTCAAGGAGCATTCTCTGTGAGGATGATGACTTGATTTTTTAGCTACACCATAGCATTAGTCACCTAGATTTATTGCACACCACTTTCTTGTTACCTTTTGTTGAATAAAGTGTTTGTACATATGTCGGTGTTATGCTTATTTATTTTCAATATTCATGTCAAACTGTACTACATATATGTTATTCCATGGATTTTATGTACTTGTCTTAGTAGCGTATTGTTGTAATAGATCTACACATCATAAATGGATTCTAATGGAGAGTTACAATCAAAATATGATGCTAGTTGTAGGGAAAGAGATGAGGATCAAGGTAATAGAAAAAAATGTAAAGATATAGTAATTGATGATGGCAACAATGAAAATTCTAAAGTGAGTTTACATACTTTATGATTGTTATATAATATTGAAAAATATGAATTTATTTTATGAAAGTTGCATTTATAATTCTAATGGTTACTTACTATATTCTACTTTATGTTGCCGAAAATATTGATAAAAAAATGGAAAATGGCTAAAGAGTATATTGAAAAGAAAGGCTTAGATACACAATAAATCTAAGCATGTTAGCCATGGTATGAATTATCATGCACTTTTTTGTTGTTGTTGTGAAATTGTGAGTGTAATTGAATCCAACATACTATATTTTTCATGGCACTTATTCATTATACGACATGCATACTAATTTTTTAGCATATGGCATAGAAATGACAATGAAAATATATGATTGATGATAATGAGAATGACTTGGAGGAATAAAAGGGTATTGACAACTTTTTAACCTATATGGATTTTATTACATCTTTACTAGTTAGATTTTATTTTATATTGAACTCATGTTCTTTCATTATATTTTTATAAAGTGATGATCTATATTGTATAGAGAACAAAATGAAAGGCATGAATATAAATGGACACACACACACATAAATATTTCAGAGAGCACAATAATACAGTGAAACCCAAATTCTATCAATGAATGAAATAGGAAAAGACTGTAAAATGCAAAACAATACAAACTAGCTAGAATGGTGGTAGATTATCTCAAAAGGATAAATATTCGGTTTAGGGACGGGATATAGTGGGTGAATTGGTTAGGAAACCTCCAATAGCCCGTTAACTCCGCTGAATTCCTTGCAACTTTTAGAGATAAAGCAGGTTGTTTAGTATGCAGCTAGTGTATGTAAGCAAGAAGTAGTGCAGTGGGGTGTGTACATGCTCCAAAAAATGTTTTTTTAAAGAGAGTTCCTCAGTAGTAATTTGGAAAATTATGCAAGTAGAAAGGCCAATGCCATGTATGCATAGGTAGGGCATTTTAGGGCTATAGCAGATGCCCCCTAATGTGTGAGGTCAGAAGAGAAACTGATGTTCAAAATACATTACAATATCTTTACCAGTGGGAATGCATGAAGTCGAGTGAGATCGGGACCATAGTTCGGGAGCACGCCATCTACAAAATAATAATAATCTCTCTGAGGTGGGCATACCCATGCTCGGGATGAACTAATCATGGCTTCCAATCAAGTACACTACAGATCCATGTCATATAAATGGCTATATAAAGTGTAGTTGCGAGCAATACACAACGGATCTACATCTCAAAATCATTCGATGATATTCAAGTACAATATAATATGCATATTCAAGAAGTATTGACGCCTATGGATCAAGATGAGAACATCATAGCTCGAGCAAAAAATTCAATATCTTCAACAACTCATGTAGGAGTACAATAGGAGTGTAAGAATCACTACCCTAAGGTCTTCGACAAGCCCTGGGGAAAAGACTAGAGGATCTCAATGATCAGGTAGAGAACCTCATCGATTTTGAATCTGGACTTGACTGGACTCACGGGATGGCTGACTCATGAAAGTCAAGAGACAAACTACAGAATGGCCGACTCAGGTTGGATAAAACTTCCCTTGGACAAAAGAATTAAAGATGATCAAACTCAGGCAACGTGATACTGACATAAGTCTGTGATGCAGGAGGCACCACAAACTCTCCATATATTTGTAAGAGTAACCAAATGGTGGATGACACAACTCTATGCAGCGAGAAAAAATTCTTAAGGCCATACTAGATTCCAATGCTTGGTGAACAAACATAAGGATGTGCTTTGTCCAAGGGAGACTATCTTGCTACCAAAAAAAAGAATGTATATTTCACATCCCCTCTTTTTATAATATTTGATTTTTTTTTTGTCTTTTTTAAAGTTTTAAGGAGCTTGAAAAAGAATAAAGAATGCTACGTTACAAAGGAGGAATGAGTGTCGCGAGCAAGCAAATTGGTTCCAATCGCATAGAACATATTGATGCTCAAGGCAAGGAGACATGTGCAGGATAAGGACACTCGGGGAAAATTCCTCCATGGGTCAAGGTGTTGGATCACAAAGGAAAAAAGTGTTGCAAGGATTGCATATAAGGAATGCTTTACAGGTTCAGTTGACACCAACATGGAGCCGACATTAGACCAAAGATGCAAAGATAATACTCGCAATGCGATTAAGTATGACACAACAAGACTCCTTCCATGTGAATTTTTATGAGCCCAAAGAAGGTAAGCTTGGTGGTTTTTTCATGTTTAGAGAGACTAAAAAAACATTAAAGAAGACTCCAGGGAGTACCTTTTTCACAATTAGTCCAATTGGCTCGAAAAAGGGGTAAACTTGCACCGAAAGGACGTCTTTTCAAAATTGTCTTAACGAGTGTGACAAAGACAAGATCACTCGGCTATATTTTCCATTTTAAGGAGTCTGAAAAGATCTTAACTATGGACTCACTACCTTTTTCTAGGTTTAGTTTCCTTAGCCCAAAAAAGTATAAATATAATTGAGGAGAACTCTTCCGGCGAGACGAATTTCCCGAGGCATACCTTTTTCCTAAATAATCTACTGGCTGGAAAAAGGTTAAACTCATGTCGAATAGATGTTCTTTTTGGACCAATTAATGAGTGTGAAAGGAACACGGTCACTCAATGATCGTTTCATATTTGGGGAGTCTGAAAAGAGCTTAAATATGGACTCCTGGGGGGTTCCTTTTTCGTGATTAATCTCCAAGGACCAAAAAAGAGATAAACCAAAACCAAGGAGAATGTTCCTTTTTCAAAACTTTAGTCCCTCGGGCCTGAAAAAGGGTTAAACTTACACCTGAGAATACTCTTCTAGCGAACCAAAGTTCCTAGAGAATACCTTTATTCGTAAAATTATTCATCCGGATCGAAAAAGGGTAAACTACCGCCAAACATATGTGCCTTCAAATTTGAGTTTGACGAGCGTGAAGGGCAACAAGATCGCCCGACAATCTTTTCAATTTTAGAGAGTTTGAAAAGGGCTTAAATAAGACTCCAAGGGGGATTCTTTTCTCAAGTAATCCATATAAGATTGAAAAGAATAAATAAAGTCTCATTGGACGTTGCTTTTAAAATTTAAGTGAGATTGAAAGACAACAAGCCATGCTCATTAGGGAGTCCCATGGGTAAGGCCAAGAAAGATGACTAGAAAGAAGAATGAGTCTTCAATATGTAATCATAGCGGGAGTAAGAAGGACTCTGAAGCCTATGGATAAAACTCACAGCATGGATGCCAAAATGCAGCAAAGGATCTACCTAGGGCATCCATGTAGAGGGAGTCTCTACCACATAAAGTACGACACACTTATCAGCAAGGAAGGTTAGTATCGCAATTCAGTGGGGTCGATCCTAAGGCCAAATGAACCAGGAAACGAATAATTCAAAAATGCATGTAGGGAAAAATCTAACCTATATGCCAGTTTTGAGGTCAATATCTGTCAGAACGGATAGATAAGACTAACAAATGTCAAAGAAAGATGTCTCCAAGATCATGTATATAAGGCCAATAACACTCATCCAAAAGTTAATAAATCCAATATAGATAGCAACTTTGGAAAATAAGAGGTGCTAATGAATACAAAACTTGAAAACAACAAACCTGGATTGTACAATATGGTACAAGGCACTGCACATCCTTACGACTTATGTGTAGTAGTGGTTCAGGTAGAGCCCACTACTAGGCTCTAACCAAGAGTCTCTTCGATAGTCAACCTGGAAAGTCTCCCAAAAGGGAAGAAAACACAAACAATGGTGTAAGTCTTCCCATGGTATAGAAACTGTAGTCATGGCTTCAAGGATAGCCTCATCCGAAGGAAATTCAATATCCAACAAATCACGTGAATGAGGAGGGTCAATAGTCCCAGAGGGAGAAGTAAAGTGACCATATTTCATATGACGATGGAGGTTCTGGTAAGGGTTGGCAAATTCTATCAATGAAGAATCACAAGCACAAGGGCTTGAGGATCTACAAACATCAAGATCAAACTCAAAAGGAAACTCGAGATCACTTGGACCAAGAGGGGGAAGCAAGGGATCCCATGCCCACATTGGATAAACCAATGGATAAATTGTTGAGACCAAGTCTCAAGAAGGAAAACATGAGTGAACGTGTTCCTGTTGAGGATCAATTGAACACCGAGGATAAGACGCCACATAATTTACATATCGCGGGGTAGAGTCTACACGAACACTAGGAACATATATAGGGGCCTCCTAAACTAACGTTGAATTAGGATGGTGATTATCATATGCCAGTTGGTCGATAGTGACAATGCTTCCATTGTGATGGAAATGCATCACCCGAAAAAGCGTAGACACCACAAAATTCATAGCATATAGATAATAACGCCCGAGAAGCATATTGAAATCTAACGAGCCTTGCACCACTATAACATCAACAAGAATAGTCTTCACACCTAACGAGATAGGAAACTGAGGAAGAATCCCCAAATATTCACTAGGACGTTTGTCAAAATCCAACAGCTCATGCGAAGCAGACACAAGCTCGGTAGAACCCAAAGCTTGCCAAGCCCAGGAGGATAAAATACTTGTGGAGGCTCCTTCATCTACAATAATTCGATAAATGTTTTTTGAATTAACTTCAAACCTTATTTGAAAGGGTGCAAAAGAAGGAAGACGAGGCTCAACAAGGTCATTCCAATCAAAGGAAACCATCCTAGGACTTGGAGGGGGTGTGCTCGAAGTGAGAGGAATGCCCCCTTGTTATGAAAGTACTGAACAGGAAATGCTAAAAACATAGTCGGTAGACACATCAATCCCCATCAGTAGAGTGGGATCAGCGAAATATTGCATCAGCATGACCACTTTAGTAGACTCAACACTCTCCAAGAGAAGAGTGGGATCAGCCGAAGATTGCATCAGCGTGACCACTTTGGTAGACTTGACACTCTCCAAGAGAAGAGTGGGATCAACCAAAGATTGCATCGGTGTGACCACTTTCTCCACCACTCGTTGAATAGACTGTGAGAAAACATGGTATGAAGGCACATCACCCCCCAAAAGAGGAGTGGGATAAGCCGAAGATTGCATCGGCATGATCACTTTGGTAGACTCGACACTCTCCAAGAGAAGAGTGGGATCAGCCGAATATTGCATAGGCGTGACCACTATGGTAGAATCGACACTCGCCAAGAGAAGAGTGGGATCAACCGAAGATTTCATCGACGTGACCACTTTCTCAACCACTGGTTGAATAGACTATGAAGCAACATGGTCTAAAGGCGCATAACCCCCCAAAAGAGGAGTGTAATTGGTTGAAGATTACATCGACGCGGCCACTTCATCAACCAAAGGATGAATAGACTGTGAGGAAACCTCAGAAGACTCAGAATCAGAAGAGCTTGCAGACAGGGACCACAATCTTCGTGCCTTTGGAAGGCCAGATCATAAATGAGTAAGGTGATTTCCCTTGCAAATCTTACAAGGGAACTTAGGCTTAATTCCTATCCATCTAGGTTTCTCAACAGAATCAATGCCCCCAACATGACTAGTAGTGGCTGGTTGATTGTCCCCAACATGACTAGCATAGGTTGTTGACATATCACTCGTATGACTCGCATTGACGAGACTTGTGCCCCCAGCATGAATTGCAGTGGTTGGTGGCACATCTCTAACATGACTTGCAGAGGTTCATGATTGGTTGATAACATGAATTGCAGAGGCTATATACCTATTGCGAGTATGACTAGTAGTGACTGGACTTTTCCCCTAGCCTGACTTATAGAGGTTGGGTGCTTGTCCCCAACATGACTCACAGAGGTTGTTGACAACTCTCCAACATGACTAGCAGAGGTTGGTTGTTTTCCCATAACATGACTTGTAGAGGCTGGGTGCTAGTATTCAACATGAATTGCAGAGGTTGACGACCTATCTCCAACATGACTCGCAGAGGTTGGTGATTTCTTCTTCCTATTCTTCCTCTTTCTATTTCATTTATACTTCCAGTTACTAGTATCTATACTTTCACCAGAGAAGGTAGAAGGAGGAGGATACAAATTTGTTGATGAAGGAACATCATCATGATGCCCATGACATAAGGTGCTTAACTGTGAAGCGTCAAGAGAATTCGGGACATTTGGAATGGTACCCAACCAAACTGGTAGTCCCACATTCAACCCAGGAATGTACAAAATGGCCATCAAAGGGACACCAACATTTCTGAAGAAAGGAAGAGCACAAGATTCTCCTTGCAAAGGGATTCCTTGGTTGGTATTGTCAGGAACTTTTTCCATGCAGATCTTAAGCACGTGTTCTTCCCTTGCGAGATCGTTCAAGTCCATAAAAGTCTCACACACTAACTCTAGCAAACCAATGGTATAAAAAAAAACACCTTTAAAGAGGTGGCTCCATGTTTCTAAGTGAAAGACCAAAAAGTCCTCACGACCGGCAGAGTGGGAGATCTACCACCTTATGTCAAAGACCCAAAGCAATGACTGACTAACTCACTATGGAAAACTAGGGAGCATAGAGCACACCACTAAGAATAAAAGCCTAAAAAGATACAAACCAAACAAACCACCCTTTTGAATGCTTCTTACCCAGGGAGATGAAGTCTTGATCATCCAAAGCATTCACACAGGAAAACGACTGGCCATGAGAAACAATTACTCAGACCTCTGACCGACGGTCCCTTCGGGTGTTGCCCAGAGAGTACATAGTCTGCTTCAGGTATTGTGATACACCCCTCGCAGTCACCTATGTGTCAACCTATATAATGGCAACTAGGACACCAACTTGTAATCAACAACCAGGGGGGTACAATCGACAATCGGGCGAGTGTATGGGTAGGGTAACTAAGCCCGAAGATCCTCCTGAGGCTTGAAACACAACATGACCAGAATCACTCTTAGAGTACCTTGGATGGATCCAAGTGTCTCAGAGGTTTGACACAAGTCGGGCCAGTAACGCTACAGGATTCACCCCCAATACACACTCTCCTAAATGCTTTTTTGGGATCAGGAGTGGATATCTCTGTCACCTTCCTCTACGCGGCCTCGTGTTTGACTCTTGTGTGAGAGGAGATTTCTAGATTGAGTAATTACAAAGTGGATTTTCACACCCTAGCACAGACACCTAAGTTAAGTTTTGGTTGGCCCTGGATATTTTACCTCTCCACACCTAATCCAAGGCCCTAGCCTAAGCTATTGGTGAACCCTATAAAAAGTGTTACTAATATATTTTAGATTAACGCATTCGTTTTAGGGGCTTTTATTACTCAAGGAACGAAAGTGCAACTGGTGTTGTTTGAGACTCTTGCAAAAATGAAACTGATTAGAACACTGGCAACAAAAACTTTACACTAATTCTACAAATGAAAAAGAGTTTCAAGAAAGAAAATGCATGAACAATCCTTCAAACATAAAGATGCAATCTTTTTTCCTTTCCATGTAAAATGCACAATGCAACTTTCAAGTGAAACAAAAGAGCAAATGAAAGGATTTTCTTTCGAAATGCTTTCAAGATGAGAAGAAAACACAACACTATGTTAATTTATTTTTCTTTTTCAAATAACAATGCAAAGAAAGAAAGAGACCTGAAAAACTAGGTTTTTATTTTTATTTTCTTCCAATCAAAGCAGAACTAACAAAAGATGCTAAAAGAAACTGCAAAATACATGATTCATGGGATTTTTTTTTCAAAATACAACTCATTTTTCTTAAAAATTCAAGCTAAAAATAAGCCAAAAAGGCTAGGAAACAAAGAGAAACAAGAGGATTTATTTTTGTTATTTCATAAACAATTTGAGCTTGCAAACTATCTCAACTCCAAACAACAGAGGCCTCTAGAACTTAGGAAGACCTGGGAACCACAAGTTTCTTGTAGGAAAGGAAAATAGTTTGAAAAATTTCTCCAAAACATCGTAGACACATTCTTTGCATGGCCAGCATGAGTATGTGTGCGGGTTGTATATAATGCATACCGTGTATGTACGCATGTTGTATAGAGAACATGGTGCGTACACCTCTGTAAATTTAAGAAAAAAAAAATTGGAAAGACAACTTGGGAAAGGGAAGATGGTAGGCACCTGGAAGGTGACCTGAGACCCAATGTTTCAGAACACTCAGGAAACTCAGAAAGAAACTAAAATCAAATCTAACCAAGATCTCCCACTAAGACCCTAGAGAGACTCCCTAGTGGAGTCGCCAATTCTTCTAGCGGTAAAAATCCCCCTATTGCTATACTAGGGTCAAGATATAGGGATATCTATGATATCCCGTAAAATAAAATCTAATCCCTAAACTACCCCAAACAATCTAAAATGGAAGAATAGAAAGAGATAGTAAAGTAGGTCAGAGGTTGTACCTTTGGTCCAAACGTTCGATGTAGACCTCCTTCACCTTTGTAGCTGACCTGCAAGAACACTTAGCCAAACAATACTACACATATACTATCTCTATTCATCCATATTAGGGTTAGATATAAACCATTATGCATAAATCAAATGAAAAACATAAAGATATCATTTGGGACAGGAAAAAATATTCTTTGATTCAAATCCAAAGATCGAAAGTTACAACCTTTGTAGACTGACGCTCCGCGAACCAGGTTTGGGATCCTCTTAATGCTGCTCCAAGTGCATCATCCCAATGTCTTCTCTCACAATCAACTGATCACTTTAGGGAAAGGGAAGTGATTGTATAGGAGAAAAGGCTAGAGAGGGAATGCTGAGGCAAAATCTTAGAAAGGGCTGCAAAAACTTGGGCAAGGAGGGGAAGGGATTTTTGCAGAGTTTCTTTGTTCTAATGCTTGATGTTGGAATGGGACCCAAAGACCTCATTGTATATGAAAAAAGGATAGTTATTCTGTTTGGGGACAAGCTACAGTGGGTGAATTGGTTAGGAAACCTCCAATAGCCCATTAACTCCACTAAATTCCTTGCAAATTTTTATTTTTTGCAAATTTTAGAGATAAACGCGGGTTGTTTAGTAAGGAGATAGTGTATGTACGCGAGCTGTCTAGTATGAATATAACGTATTTATGAAGACAATAGTGCAGCGAGGCATGTACATGCTCCAAAAAATGGTTTTTTAAAGAGAGTTCCTCAACAATAATTTGGAAAATTGTGCAAGTAGAAAGGCCAATGCCATGTATGCATAGATAGGGAATTTTAGGGCTATAACAGGACCCACTTGAGTGGATTTTTTTTATTCCCTCAAGGATCAATACTACCCCGTTCAAGACTATGATGAACAATACATGAGATGGACAACTTTGCATCAGGAGAGAGACCAGATGGTGCCATAGTACACCAACATCTTCCATAACTTGCGCACAAAGTTAGGTATTAAAGAATCCAAGTGGCACTGGGTTCTAAAGTACCGTAGAGGCCTACATAGGTATATCCAAACACATATGGAGCTCCTGGACATCTCCTCATTGGGAGTTGCTTACCAATATGCTCTCAATATCAAGAAAAAGTTCAAGCAAAAAACTAAGCGAGATTTAGTCTTACAAACCCATCATAGCAGTAGCACGGTAAAGGTGGCCCTAACTCCCAAATCAAGGGACATAGCAAGGATGGCTAACCCCAAGACAACTAGTCCAAGCCAAAAGAAAAGAAGGGTAATGAGAAGTCGAAGAAGGACACTGGAAAGTGGTGTGAGTTGCACAAAATCCCTTGCCACAACACTGATGAATTTTTCTCCAAACAGTCTTGGCTGAGATGAAAGCCTCAGAGTCGTATGCTGACACAAACTCTGATTCAAAACTGGATAAGGGAAATGGAACACTAATTCAGAACCCAATGTCATCATCGCTACCACAAAGTTCCATCCAGAGGAGCCAGAGGAGCCTGAAGAAGGGGAGCACCTCTTCCACTCACAGATGTGGGTGAGAGGACCCCACTCCATTTCATTATTGACATCGGTAGCCAGAATAACCTAATATCAGCAAAGGTTGTTAAGAGGTTGAACCTAACAATGACACTGCACCCTCAACCATACACCATCGGTTTCTTAGCCATGGATGAGATATTTGCATCAACGAGCAATGTCACCTGCACTGCAGCATCAAACCCTTCAAAGAAGAGGTATTGTCTGATGTTTCTCCTCCATAAGTTTGTGTTATTTTAGGACAACCATATATGTGGAAGCATCATGTTGTTTATGAATCTAGGTCCCGTAGTGTCATTATTACTTTGGGAGGTCAACTCTACAAGGTATCGGAGGTAGTCCCAACTATTGCAGTCTATTTGATCTCCATGAAGTGGTACAGAAAGGTATTCTCTCAGACCGAGAGATTTTTTCTCTTTATGGTCCAGTCAAAAGGCGAACATAAGGTCAGTGTAATCACCAAAACATCTGCACGAGGTCTCTCTACACAACAGAAGCAGATGGAAAAGACAATAGAAGGGAACAAATACATATTTACTTCACCTAGTGTGGTGCCTTTACATTTTTAGGTAAAACACTCAATTGATTTGACACCTGGTGCTCCTTTACCTAACGACCTTATGTATAGACGCTCTATTACAGAGAATGAAGAAATCCAATGCCAGGTCCAAGAGATAATTCTAAAGGGCCACGTTAGACCAAGCTCCTCACCTTGCAGGAGCCCAATTGCATTGGTACAGAAGAAGGACAGGACATGGAAACTTTGTGTTGATTACAGAGCCCTGATCAAGATCACCGTAAAAAATCAATACTCAATACCATGGATTGATGATCTTCTAGATCATCTCAAGGTTGCCATATTTTTTAGTAAGATTGATATGAAATTAGGCTACCACCAAGTGTTGATTGAGAAAACTTATGTACAAAAGACAACCTTCAAGTCTAAAGAAGGTCTCTTTGAGTGGTTGGTCATGCCTTTTGGCGTGACTAATGCTCCGACCACATTCATGCAGATGATGGATGATATATTGCAACGATTCACAAACTCCTTTCAAGTTATATATCTAGATGACATGCTCATATTTAGCAAAATGTGGGAGGAACATTTGAAGCACATTCAACAGGTCTTGGGTACCCTTCAAAAACACAAGTTATATGCCAATTTAGAGAAATGTTCCTTTGACATACAAAGAATTCAATATTTAGGATACATTGTGGATGAGTAGGGTGTGCATGTGGATCCATCCAAGATTCAATCCATTTTTTATTGGCAAACACCGAAGACACTAACCAAGCACTGCAGCTTCTTGGGCCTCGCCAACTTCTACCACAGGTTTGTGTTGGGGTTCTCTCATATTGCTTGGTCCCTAAGCCAAGTGACCAAGGGTGAAGCCAAGGCCAAGTTTTTTTGGCTTGTGTCACAATAGAAAGAATTCAAGGATTCAAAATTCCACCTCTGCTCAACACTAGTCCTCATTCTTCCAA
>JASDQU010103014.1:306809-320026 GCA_032191745.1 Picea mariana
TTTGAATTTTGTACATGTGTGATTCCACTAGTTCACTTTAAAAGTACAACCAAAAATTTTCCATGGCCATTTGAGTTGAGAAGCATTCATAGCTACCCCTTTTTAATATGCAATGAGAAATTCTTCAGAGTGAGTAGCTCCATTACCTCCTGCATGAATGTACAAGCTTCTTAATATAATCTTTTTTCTCTACATGGACTATTAAGCAAAGATGGAGGTTGCGATCATTAGGATCTGTAGCAGATTGCTTCTTAGGAGGACATGAGAGAAGTGGAATAATGGAAACAATGACAACAAGTCACTCATCTTTGCATCCTCAATGCCCATATTGTCTACAAACAATTGTTTCCCCAAGTTGAGCTAATCCCATCAATGATTCTAACACAATTCTTCTGTTTCTTCTCAGGCTGGAATACAATCATGTGGAACAACAACAAATTTCTAGGCAATGCCACCTTTTTTCTCAATGGCCCATAAGTTGTATTATAGGCAAGGAAAATAGCAAGCTCTTTCCATTCGCATTGCTACTCCAGTGAAATCCATGCTCCATAAATATGAGGCTGCTAAGAGAAAGGACCGTTCACAATGTTGTTCTTAGCAGAAGACTAGATCAAAGCTACCATCCTAGCCAATAATGGACATTGTGGTGAGATGATTTCTCCACCCGATCTTGCACAAACAACAAATCTAGATATTTGTAACCAAGCAAATGAATATGACTTATCTTAACACAATCGTCATTTTTTATAGGACCAACTTTGGTGCTTCGTAGTTGATGCTCGACAAAGGTTGATTATGCAAAAATTCACAGGATCATGTTCTTGTGCACAACTTCTTTTTCTATGATGATTGCCTCCCTTCTCTCACAGTGACAATGAACAACTCATCGAATTTCTAGCCGACATGCCGTCTCAAATCATGTGCAGGCAACTCTCTCTTGTGCGTATACAACAATGGTGACTCAAAGCCAAATTGAAGGTGGCTCCTCACATTAATCAACATACCTATTCTCCATAGGATGGTGGCTCCTCTTCGTTTATGCACCAAACTCATGATATGTTTGCATCGCTTTGATACCAAAATGGTGCAGTGACAAAATTCCAATCCTCATATACAACCTTCAATAAATGAACACACCCATACACAAAGCAAGGGACACCAGGATTATGCTCAAGAGACCCCCGGAGGTGAAATTATATTTATTAAATCATTCTCGTGTATCTTTATATTGTACAAATTGGTCCCTTTATATAGCTATAGGTGACCATAATAGCTATGTCAAAATTTATATATTTACTTCAAACCATCTCCATAACTATCTCCACAAGATCTCCATGAATCTCTCAAAAGATCTTCATCCCTAACTTCTCTCATTTCTCCTCAACTCTCATTCTTACATAGAATTCTAGAATTACTCTACATCATTACAATTCCATCATATTATTTAGACATTATTCATGATCACAAGTATGATTTATTCCTTCATACTCCCCCTTAACAAATACTTTTGATCCAATCATTTCTCTTTGTCATTGGTCCTTTCTTCTTTGTCTTCATCTTCATCTTCTACGATCTTTAGTCTTCTTCATTCTTCATCTTGTACCCTCAAAACATAAACATTGTTGAATTCCATATAAAAAAGTTATCATCCACCAGAATACATGGGTCTTGTTGTATCCACTGATTCTCTAGGAAACCTTTTATCACACATGGTTCATCAACCACTCTTCCATCATAAATCTTCACTCCCCTTGCATCATCATCAATGCACCTGCATCACCTGGAATCATAAACATCATGGCGTTTCCACATATAGGGTTGTCCTAAAATAACATCACAAACTTCAACTGGGGAAACATCATGCAATACCTCATCTTTGAAGGGATTTATGTCGTAAGATAGGTGGCATTTTTGGCTAATGAGGAGGTCTCGTCCCTAGCTCAACCAACCAATGGTGTATGGTCGGGGGTGTGGCGTTGTTAACAACTTTAATCTCTTGATGACCTCGTTTGAGATCAAGTTATTTTCTCTATCGTTTTCAACAACAAAATGCAGTGGAGTCCCCTTCACCCACATCTTTGAATGGAAGAGGCACCCCCCTCCTTAAGCTCCTTTGACGCTTCTCATTGGATCTTTGCGATTGCAATGATAACACTAGGTTTTGCATCAATGATCCGCTTTCCCTTATCCTGCTCTAAATATAAGCCAAAGTCTTATTCTTTTTCTTTCAAATCGACCAATAATGATTGTTTCGAGCGACATTCATAAGTGTTGTGCCACGGGATTTTGTGGAGCTCACACCACTTTCCAGTGTCATTTTTCGACCTCCCATTACCCTTCTTTTCCTCTGACTTGGAATGGTTGTATTGAGCTTGGTTCTCCTTGCTCTATCCTTTGTTCTTTGAGTTATGGCCACCTTTACCATGCTTTTGTTGCAACAAATTTGTAGATCCAAACTCTCACTTATTACTTTGCTTAAATTTCTACTCGATTTTGATAGCATATCAATAAACAACTCCTAACAAGGAGATGTCCAAGAAGTCCATCTTTGTTTGGATGTACCTATGTAGGTCACTATTGTACTTCAAAACCAAATGTCAGTTGGAGTCCTTGATACTTAGCTTTGAGCGTAAGGTACAAAAGACATTGGTGTACTCTAGCATCGTCTGCTCTCTATCCTCACACAGAGTTGTCCATCTCGTGTACTAGTCATCATATTTTCCACTAGGGTAAAATTCCTCATTGGGGGCATCAACAAAGACTACCCAAGTGGGTTTTTTCCTAAATGTCATGACTCATCTCCATTTTGTATCTCCTAGTAACTTTACCACCAATCTTTGACATGGGGAAGGGCTTTAAGGAGCGCGAAGGTGACCTTTTTGATGTCGATTTTTTTTAACATAGTAATAACTGTCTAATGGATTTAACCATTTCTTCAAGGCATTTGCATGTATGTGGCCTTCAAATAAAGGAATATCAAATTTAACTTGTACCTTGAAGGGTGTTGTAGCTCTGAAATGGATGCTTGTTGAAGATTCCTCAACCGCCAATTGTAGTCATCAAAGTATTTGGGCAAAATTGTCCATCATCTCATTCCTCTATTGAGCGAGGGTTTCCTTGAGCAACAACTTGAAAGGATCTCTTGCTTTGTCATATCTATTTTATTCTGCCATGGGAGGATGTTTGGGGCGGTGAGAGTGGTCTTCCCTAAGTGAAATTAGCTCAAGATCCAACTCTCTATACCATGACCTCGTTGAGTACATGCATTGAGAAATAATAAAGAGTAGATTGCTCTGATACCATTGATTTGGATTGTATAGGGAATGAAATGAAAGGAAGGAATATGAATGGAAGCACACACACATAAATATTGCAAAGAGCATAGTAATATTGTGAAACCCAAATTCTATTAATGAATGAAATGGGAAAAGTCTATAAAATGCAAAGTAATAGATACTAGCTAGAACTATGGTAGCTTATCTGTGAAGAGAGAGGTGTCAACTACACTCATTCACAAGAAGACATTACAAGAGGCTGAAAATGGCCTTTTAACATAAAGTACTAAACCCTAAAGATCCAAAACCCTCACTCTAGAAGATGAAGCGCTAAAAGGATTGCAAGCCCCGAGGTGGTTAGTTGATATGTCAACTTCAGAGGGTGCAACTTTTGCATACAATCTCCGTTTGGGGCACACAATAGCTCGTTGAAAATATCTAATTGAGAAGTATGATTGTTGGCAGGACTAGACAAACCATGACCACCCTAGGCCCCCAAAAGGCCAAAAAACACTATTTAAGGCCTCAAACAACTTTAGAAGTTTAGGACCTGGAAAAATGTAGATAAAAAAATTTGCCAAGATTGAGAATTGTGTTGAGTGAGTGGAAGAGGTGGGTGGCCACCGATGTCCACTTGGATCAAGTGAAGATGAGGAGGGTTCAAAAGATTAGGAGGGCATTGACAACAGTTCAATCAACTTCTAATATGACAAATTCATTTTCTTTCCTTATATGTGTAGAAATTTTTCATGCTCTATCATATACAAAGTTGACATTTCCCTCGAGTGGCAATGTACCACTTATACAGGCAATTCAATTAACTTCATTCATTTAACTCCTAATCTGTCAAATTCATTTCATTTCCTTATTTGTAGATATTTTTCATGCTATGTTGCATACAAAGTTAACATTTCTTTGTGGTGGCAATGTACCACTCGAGAAAATTTTAGGGGTTAAATTTCGCCCATGGGCTAATAATCCATGCTTTTTACCAAAAAAAGATTTGTCAAGTTCCATTTTTTTCTAAAAACGATTTGCCCAAATTCTATATAATAAAATGATTTAACCTTAAAAATTGCCAAAATTTTATAGGAACTATATAAAATCCTTAGAAGTTTGAATATTTTTACAAAAATATCGTCAAACATTTAACAATTTGAATATTAAGAACTAGTAAGAATTGCCAATTTTTCTACACTCTAAGATAAATTTATATCATTAAACCACTAATCTACATGCATAAAAAATTACGTAGTTATTTTACGATCTGATTCAAAATTTCATCGTATATATGTTTTTTGTTTTCATGATTTAAAATTGATGAAAGTTCACTCCAATAAAATTTTACAATTGAATTAATAAATACATGTTTTTTGCTCTCAATATTAATATGCTTTAAAATAGACTTATACTAATCATCAATTCCTTCCATATTTAAATATCATAAAAATGAAAATTAATAATTAATTATAATTATAATAATTATAATGATTAAATTTATAATTATCAAAATTAATAATAATAATAATAATAAATAATTACATAACTCATAATAATTCAATTAATAAAAATAAACAAATCATTAATAATAATTACATCGCAACTTTCACACTAAAACAATACAATTTTAACATCAACAAGATGCATTTTTCAACGTTAAAAAGATGCAAAATGTATCTATTACAACATTATAAAAAGATGTTAAAACGATGCAAAATAAATAATCATGATGTTATGACACGTTAAATGTAACACGACATTAATACGACACACCAATAATAAATTGATGCATATTAGATGCTAATAGAACGATAATAAAATATAAATATGATACAAAATGACTAAAAGCTCCATTTTTTTACTCTAATTGAACTTAATAATGATACTTAATATGAAAAATCTACACACCACATGGTTGAGCAAGAGTCATATTTTGCTTAATTCGATGTATATATAAAATGTATTGTCATGTCATATAAAATTAACACAATATCAAATTTTGAAAAAACTATTTTCAAAATCTTCCAAATAGTCTAACTTTGGAAGGTCAAGAATCACTATAAAGAATAATGTGAGTCTCATCATAGCATTCATTGTAAAGTTTAATGGGAGTTTCATCATAGCATTCATTATAAAGTTTAACGGGAGTCTCATCATAGCATTCATTGCAATATAAATTGCTTAGATGTATGGTACAAAATGATGATCTTGGTAAGAAGGTCATTAATGTGTATTTCCATCTTCAAGTACATGTCATCTTTCTCCTTGTGAGGTGGCATTAATCACTAAACTTGTTATCCCTTTTTCCAAGAAAAAAATTACTCGTAATTATATTATATATATTAATTATTTTTACACAGCAAGCCCTGTCGGGCTGTTTACCAGAAATACAATGAGAAGAAAACTTGTTATCCCTTAGACTTCATAATCTTCATGTTGCGTAAACCATGTAGTTATATTATAACGAATAATAATAAAAAATTCATTATATCGGTATTTTTATTTATTTATTTTTTGTTTGTTAATGTGGTCGAACTTGTTGGTATTGAGATTAACATGTGGTTTGAGAAACCGCGACTCAGGGGCATCTAAGCCGTCAAAATCACCCAGGGATCGCACCCGGCCTGAGCCACACCAACCCTTAACGGGGTTGGATTTTTTGTCCCCGCAGGTTTCGAATGGGTGACTTTTCAACACGGAGTGGCTTAACAACACACTCCACCACCGACTATCCTACACCTCGAGGACGTAATTATATCGGTATTTTTATTGAGTATAGTTTAAACGTTTTATTTTTTGGTAGTTTTTCGACGATTTTTTCTATTTGATTATGCTCGAAATCCGGTAAAGAATGATTGGATCTGCATATTTGAATGATTAAGTTTGTATAATCCAAGTGCTTCAGGGGTTTTTCAGCACGCTGAATCCATTTATGCTTTCATAAATGCAATTTAAACAACAAAAAATATTGATTTTGTCCAAATTTACATCGCCAAATTTTGGTCAAACAACCCAAATTATCATGAAGAGAATAAAAAAATAACGATATATAATAAAGAGAATCTAACCATATTATACAAATTAATATGAATTAAAAATAAATTAGAAGAGAATACTAAATAATATAAAAAGTTTAGTGCCATTTTACTAAAAAGTAATTAATAATTGGTTAATTTAAATTTAATAAATTAGCTAATTTAAAACGACTAATATAAAATTTTATGTATTATATAAATAATATAACATAGTTGTAATAAATAAATATTCAACCAATATTTATAATTATATACTCTTAAATAAAGTTCAAATAATTTTAAGAGTATACATATACATAAATAAATAGTTATAATTAGTTTTATCAATGTAATAATTAAACGCCTACAAGGGTGGCAGGTGCGAGAGGGGTTATCCTTAGCTTCAAGAGACGCTAAGTAAACACTTTCCATGTTGTCTTGGTAAACTCTCCAATAATCTTGTTGAAATGTATGTCCTAATGCAAGGTTTGGAGATAGCCAAATACTTCAATTTGCAAAAAATGATTGTTATTTGGGGATCCCTTAATTATCATCAGGCATATGCTTCGCAGAACCGTACCTTTAGATGTTAGACTGGTTGTTGCGATTGAAAGAATAAGGAAAATTTAGCTAGATTCTCCCAACATTAGTTACTATCACGTCAAAAGGGATAACAATTAAGACGCACGTCAACTTCCAAACCTTGCCACCTTGAAAAAGGTGGGGTGCCTAACCCCAAATAATATATAAATTTATAAACCCATTCCATAACTCACAAATGGAATGTCACTTGTCAACCACTTAAGTCGGTATGTGATTAAATTAGCAGTCTGCAGAGTATATTAGAATAGGAGAGCCATAACGGGACTCCCCATTATCACCAACACACATTTCACATTAATGGTGCATAACTTTGAATTATTAGTTGTCGCTCGGGGTTTCAATGTGGGATTTTAATGGCCTTAAGCTGTCATTGTAGAACAATTTGCCTCGGACGATATGAGAACTATTGGGTTTTTGGAATTTCAATGTTTTGTGGGGAAATTATGGTTATGATATTTTGTTCTTGGGCCTTTCCAATTGGAAGTTGGCAAATATCTCTTTGGTTCGAAGGCAATTAGATTTTGAAAACAGGCCATGATCAAGAGGTGGATTGTGTTCTGGTTCAGGAATTGGTTTTGATTTCTTCAGCACACTAAGATTTTTAATGTTTCTTGCCTTCAAGCACCAGGTTTGTCTTTACCTCTCTCAGAGTTAGGTTCTCAAGCTTCTATGGCTATTTCTGGTGGATTTTATGCATGGCGTCTCCTTGTCTATTTTGTGGGGAAACTTCCAAGTTTTCTCCTTATTCACCTAAATTGGCTCCAAAGTCAAGATAAGGAAATCCATGTTAGTCTTTTGGTTCCTCTCACTTATTTCATACTCTCATACGCTTGGCCCTCTCTTGAATCTCAGTTGGATATTCAAGTTGGGAGCACAAGCTCCATGAATTACAAAGAGCCTCAGGAAACCCAAGGGGATCTGAAGCGTCATGAGGAAGCCTTGGAGCAGAATGAGCAACAAATTCTCACGCTCCAAGGAAATGTGAAGAAAAAGGGGGCATTGTTAAGTCCTTTTGATGGATTTTTTAGGGGGGTCGTATTCATAGGTGTCATTGGTGAATTTTTCAAGCAAAGGCAGATTGGTACAGGTTCCTTTGCTCCCTTCCCAATTGAAAAACCGTTCTTTCCAGTTGTTCCAGAAATAACATGTCACTCCATAGGGACAACAACACCAACCAGTCGACCAACAAGCTCAATTGATACTTAGGGTTGATAACATAACTTGCTAGGCCCTCTTAGCCATTTTTGTCATGTTTTTTCAAGTTTTAATTTTTCTAGGCATCTACTACATAATATATACATGTCACTGGGAGAATAACATTTTGTATCTTATGTATACCAGGCCCGTAGTTTCATGTTGATTTGTAACCCTCCTTGAGTCTGTAAACTGATAAACAATTTTTCTTTTGATGCATCTTTTCTCTACAAGCTATGTTGTAGACTTTATCAATACAAAATTCCCCGGTCACTGTTAAAAATAAATAAAAATATAATAATTAACCTTCTAATCAATGTTTATAATTATATATTTTACGAATAAAATTAAACAATTCAATGTATGTATATAGATAGTTAATTCATATATTTGGATATGTGTACATAAATAAATAATTATAGTTAGTCCTATTCAAGTTCAAAACTAAATGATTGTAATTAATTTTACTCAAACTAAATGATTATAATTAATTTTATTTAAATTTCAAAATGATTATAATTAATTTTATTTAAATTTCAAAAAACAATGTTTATATATTTCTTAATAGTTCAATTTAATTGATTATATAGTATTTAGTTTGTGTTAAAACTAAATAATTGTAATTAATTTTACTCAAACTAAATGATTACAATTAATTTTATTTAAAGTTTAAAAAATAATGTAATTTTATTTAAAGTTTAAAAAATAACGTTTATATATTTTTAATAGTTTAGTTTAATTGATTATATATTATTTAGTTTGTGTTAAAATTTATTTTATTAAATTTTAATTAATTTATTTAAAAAATAATTATATATTATTTAGTTTATGTTAAATTTAAATTTATTTATTTTTAAAAACAACAAATTTTGGAATATTTTAAGAAGTGAAATCAAAATATATATCAATTGAGTTTTTAGATTTACAATCAAAACATATCATTGATATTCTATGAGATAGGTACAACATTTACTTTATTACAATAATCCAAAATATTTTCGATCATGGCAAAATATCAATTATAAACAAAACAAAAACAATCTCATCAACCTATTAGAGATTTAACCCTACAATCAACTTTTAAAGTTTTAACCTTTCCAAAAAAAAATAAAAGATAGAAATGAAAAAAGACAACAACAAAGTGTTCTTCTTTGTTGAAGTCTTGAGCTTCCAAAATACCTTCATGTAAAGAAAGAGAATGTTGTGAGAGGCGATTTGCATTTTTGTTAATTCCGTATATATATATATATATATATATGAAGGAGATCAAATAAAAAAAGTATCTTTATCTTTAGAATTTTATATATTATAGATATAGAAAATAAAGAATTATATATATAGTATGTATAATATTATTTTGTTTTATTAGTCTCTGTCGTAGGCATAGAGGGATTAGAGTGATTGATAATGCGTTGACCACATATTAGTTTGTCCTTTGACCCGAAATATTTGCGTAATACTTATTGTTGGAGCTATGGAATTAAAAGCATATATTTTTATATAATAAAAAGTAACATATATGTATTGATCTGATTGGATAAGAGATTGGAGGTCTCATTGCTGGCTTCGCTATTTCCAATGTACTATATGGCAACATATCCAAACTTTTTCTCGTAGACAGTATTTTTTAATCATATATTTTTCCTCTATATTGCTTGAAGGTTGATTAATGCTAGCATTAGTTCGAATGTTTGTATTAGCATTTTCTGCTAGCCGAATATATCCGTAAGTTTTGATATGTACTAAGCATATTGAAATGTTTTGATATCCAAGCTTTGTAGTGATTGAGAATTCGAAAGTTTATAGTGTCTTTGGCGGATGTATATTTGTTGAAATGTATTGACACTTATTCTGAGATGCCTCAATAGGCCTGACAGCGTAAATGTTTACATGATGCGACGTCCTCCAACACCCCTAACAACTTACATATTTTCATACTGCGAGGTCCTTAGACAACCTGACAGTCTTAAATGTTTATGTAAATACGCTTCTCGGAGTACATTTTTCCTCGAAATTTTCTATACAGTTACAGTGAATTTGCACAGTCTCGTTTGTCCACCGCCAGTTCAATAGCCATTGTATGTTTCATCCTTGTTCTGGGATTGAAGCTACATATATTGTTTACTAGTTCGGTGAGTGCTTCTTCTTCGTTGGTTTGTCGGTTGCTACCATTGTATGTTTCATCCTCGTAATCGTTGAAGATACATACATTGTTTACTGGTTCGGTGAGTGCTTCTTCTTCGTTGGTTTGTCGGTTGCTGCTTGTTGTTGTTTTGCTCGCGATTCGACCTGTGCTTCTGCATTTCATCGTTTCAGAGTAAGTTTCGATGCCATATCTTCATTTTGTATTCCTTGTTTGATGTTCAGTGTTTGCAGTTTGCAAGTAAGAATGTTTGCTTATTTGTAGTCGCATGTTCCTTGTATGTTATCGGTTCCTTCTGTGCTTGGGTTGCAATTTCGTAATTGTTGGAGATACATATGGTGTTCCCTCGCTCGGTGGTTCTTGCTGGTTCGTTGGTTCATGGGTTGTTGGTTCTGTTTGTTTGGTTGGAGTTTGCGCTTTGGGGCCCTGAGGGTGCAGTTCGGTATGTTCGTGCTTTCTCGCTGGTTTGGTCCTTGCTATTTTCTTTTGTTTGATTCGGCCTTGCAGAATTGGGGTGCAGCGGCAGTGGTTGGAGCTTTTCTTTTTTCTTTTTTTTTGGATTATTATTTTTTTTTGGGGGCGCTTTACGGTGTTCAACCCCTGCACCCACGAGTCGACATGCAGTTGTGTTATTTGCCATGTTTTCAAAGGCCGATATCTATTATTCTGTGAGATTTTTTTGGTGCTCCAGTCCTGCCATGAAATAAAATAGTTGCATGAAAAATTGTTCAAGGATTACATGTGAAGTTACAATATTCGTTTTTTTTTTGTTGGAATAAAGCATATGTATGCAGGCTACATTTATAAACCATGTATGGTCAAATGTGTGGATATGACATTACATGTTCTTTCTCCTCTATATAGACTGGTGTGCGCATGATACAATTTGTGTTATGCTTGAGATAAGATATGTAGCTTCTTATATTTTGATGTCTGGAAGCATGTCTGGGTAGTTTGCCACAGAAAACTGAGAACTTGTATCATGGGCACAACAGTCTGTGTAGAGGATAAAGAACATGGTTAAAGGGCATATCTGGATAAATTGCCAAGGAAAACCAGAAATCGTTTAGCTGCGGCCATGCAATTGCGTGATATTTTGTGCCTTGTAATATATTTTGGGCAGGGAAAAAAAATATGCATGTATGTATGCAGGCTACATTTTTAAACCATGTATGGTCAAATGTGTGGATATGACATTACATGTTCTTTCTCCTCTATATAGACTGGTGTGTGCATGATACAATTTGTGTTATGCTTGAGATAAGATATGTAGCTTCTTATATTTTGATGTCTGGAAGCATGTCTGGGTAGTTTGCCACAGAAAACTGAGAACTTGTATCATGGGCACAACAGTCTGTGTAGAGGATAAAGAACATGGTTAAAGGGCATATCTGGATAAATTGCCAAGGAAAACCAGAAATCGTTTAGCTACGGCCATGCAATTGCGTGATATTTTGTGCCTTGTAATATATTTTGGGCAGGGAAAAAAATATGCATGTTTACAACCATAGATAGAGAAGCGCAAAGGTTCATGTTTCTGCCTTTCTAGATTGTTCGTTGAGTCAGTTTTGTTGTATGTACATATTGCTTGTTCTCCGGTGAATACCAACTTCCATTGATGTTCATTAAATTTTGTGTGTTCCCGCATTCACACAAATAGAGTAGCTGGAGAAAACGAGGGAGTCTTGATTGCATCGGCTGAAGAGGATATAGAAAGGTGCATGCTTGTACTGTTGTTTCATATTGCATTGTTTTGTATTTCATTTATGGTCTGTATATGTGTTAAACTAGTTGTGTTCCTTCCTACATGGTAAGTTATCTTGGTTACATGCGTTCCTTCCTGCATACTAAGCTAGTTCAGGTTCATCGTGTTTGCGTTGCATTGCTACATTTAAACAAACAAAATGGTTGAACAAGACGAATGACTCTTTGGTGGGTAAATGGACATGTTTCTCTTTCTTTTAGATGTCTGTCTTCATACTAACTTGCCTTCGTGTCCATTACATCTTTGGCGTTGTTGCCTTGGAAAACACAGGTTGCTTGGACAGGGAGATGAATTGTTTTGTGCAACAACAGAGGGTTCTGTGGTACAATCTTCTAAAAGGTATACCAAGTGTGTTGGTAAATTAAATATACAAACCGGGTGGGGGCATATAATATTAGACTTGAAAACGATGACTTCGTAGTAATGGGCCTTTCTGAGCTCCCTATTTCTACTTTTTCCACTTTCTACTATCCCTTTTGTTTTCTAATTCATCTGCCTAGTGTGCTTTCCAAAAATTCCTTCGTGCACCTGTTGGCGAACTAACAGATTGACATATGTGGTCCTGCTTCTACCTTATTCCATAGTTACCCACTTTCTCGATTGTGGGTGCCAGGCTGGCAGGTTGAAGATTGCTCCCCTGGATTCCGGGGGTCCGCAATATACAGATTTGCCATGGTGTCTCGCACTCATGTCTTGTTTACTGTTAAACATTTGTCCAGTTAAACAATTCATATGCATACAGTTTTATGGTTATTTGGTCCTTCTGATGGACAATATACAATGCATATGCTTGTTTAGTCATGATGTTCATCTTCCCATGCTTGCATCAGAAAAAGTTGGACTAGTGACATGGGCATGAGTAGTCAGTCATCCAAGACATCGACAGACTGACAAGGCCAAAGGTAAAGATGCATATGCTCTGCTCTTACTATGTTTACTAAACAAATTTCCTGGGCTATATATTCATCTATGGCATGGCGGATATGTTGATGTCATCTGCAATACATGGTTTGCGGCTCGCAAGAAGTATCAACAAGTACAAGCGAGACACCAAACGTGTTGCATGTTCCGCAAACTAAGAGGTGTGGTTGCGAAACTCTGGCTCCATAGTTCATCAAAACTATGTGTGTACTTGTAGCACACTACCATTCACTTTAGTTTTCCGCTTCAAAAAATTTCATTAGGTCTAGAGTTGTGACATCCAAAGTAATGTCAATAGAGGG
>JASDQU010103014.1:345407-372987 GCA_032191745.1 Picea mariana
ATATTTCCGCGTAATGGGATATCCATTACAAATTTTAATATATTGCCCAAAAGAGTATATGACCGTGGTGATTACAATCGAATTATTTCGCTCAACGAAACAAGCATTGTGGAAAAGATTCTTTTTGTTTGTTCAGAATATCATTTCGTCCTAGACTCGACTATCAACCAGCTTGCACAGAGCACTGATATTTACCCAATCGGAATGATTGGGGTTGTTGTCACACTAGTGAGAAAATTTGGCTCACAACACATTCTCTATATAAAGGATGGAGAGTCGGATAGCGACAAGGTAATGGTACCGCTTTTCATATTCAATTTTCTCCTTTACTTTCACATCTGCATGTATGTCGGATAAGTTACACAAATATTGCACTGTTCCATGTTGCAGCTACAATTGTTCGATACATATTCAGATTTGTTTTCGTCAATGGAACAACAATTGCATAGAGGGAATATTCCACTTGTGTTGTTCAAAAATATAACAAAGAAGAGGGATGCTAGAGAAAGGATCTTTCGGACAACCCAGACAACGTTTGTAACAAAGTTTCGAGCAGATATAGTAGAGGATCTGAAGAAACTAGCTAGCTCTACAACTGTTGTGTGTATACATCCACAAAATCCTCCTCACTTTGCTTATAGAAATAGCCTTCAACAAATTTATGCACCTGTTTTATTTTTTATTTTTTTTAAAGGGGAGGGGGGGGGTGCAGTTGTGTATTATATTGTCCAATGTATTAATCCCTTTGCTCGCGTTCCCAGGTTGAAGGTCTTCTAGTTGCAACCAATGTGTACTCGACCCCCTTTGAGCTTGTATGTGCAACATGAAACTTCGTTGCTTCTGCCTCCGCTTTGATAAGTGATGATACGATTGATTGTCTGCGATTCGCTGAAAAATGTCCATATATGTATATGAAAATTGCGTCAATGTTGTTATCCGAATTGTGGGCAACACAATCGTGCATTGTACGGTTAGGAAGCCTCTGTTACAAAATGTGCTTCCTAAGTTGGCAAATTTGTTGTATGAAATGTATCTATAGAAAAAGGAAAGCAGTGTCTACATGTTGCGGCAGCTTCGGATACACAACAATTTCACCTTAAATGAGGACAATGCAATTTTTCATATCGACGAAAGAAGGGGAATATATATATATATATATATATATATATATCAAACTTTGGCAGGAAACGAAAATACCTCATGTGTCTCTGTAATATTTGTTCAACATCCAGATGAATGTTCATTGAACTTGGCCCATATCTCTATAATCCCCATGTATCGCATGGCCCCAGTTATTTTCTACTGGGAACATATACAAGATGCAAGAGAAAACGAATGTGGCGACGTATTTTCTTTGTATATCAAATTGTTTGGTGCAAAGGTCGATGGGTTCTGCTCTATGGAACCTTCTAGGAACTTGCTTGTGGCTTGTTTAAAGTATGGTTGGTTCTTGGTTATCTGCTTTGTCTGTCAATTTGTATACCATGGAACTCCAACTGTTCTTTGGGGGACACAGAAAAATATAATTGAATTTTTTAGCCAACTGGCCCGCAGATCCGCCTGATAATTTCTATGGCGTTGTGACGCAAATGTACTATGTGGCTTGCTTTAGCAGATTTCCTTGATCGATGAACTTGGTCAAATTATTGTTCTGAAATAATTTGAAATCAAAGAATATATAGTGTGTGAAGTGCAACTGTCTTATCATAGCAACAAGAGGCTCTTAAAATTCAAATTGATCGTTGTTTTGGCATTTTTGCTTATTCGATGAACTTGGTCAAATTATTGTTCTGAAATAATTTGAAATCAAAGAATATATAGTGTGCGAAGTGCAACTGTCTTATCATAGCAACAAGAGGCTCTTAAAGTTCAAATTGATCGTTGTTTTGGCATTTTTGCTTATTCGATGAACTTGGTAAAATTAATATCCTGGAATAATTTGAAATCAACGAATATATATTGTGCGGAGTGCAATTGTGCTATCATATGAACAAGAGGGCCTTAAAATTCAAATTGGTTCTTGTTATGCTTGTAGTGATAGAATTTTAAAAAAACTTTCTTTTGTTTCCTTCATTTTTTTAAAAATAAGCGATTTAACATCCTTTAATAATTTAATGTAATTCACTCGTACAATATCAATAGTTAATATTAATAATTTAGTATTTGAAAATAATGTTTTTAGATAAAGTTAGATAGGATGAGCATCCCTAAACAATTGCAATCTTGAACCTGCCAGACGTGGAGTCCGCCTGTCAATTTGTATATCGCAGAAGTCTGGGTGATATTTGCAGGACACGAAACAAAAGAGGCTCAAATTTCAGCCCGCTAGGTCGAGAACCCGCGATCCAAAAAGTGCCCAAGTATGGAACGAGGGATCCGCATATGCCCTATAAAATCTTTTGTCCATACTTTCTAAAAGTGCATGTTTACTATGTATTGCTCGTTTGTCGGAAAACTTTTATATCAGTCGCCCGACCAGATCGTACAAACTTTCTTGTCTAATTAAATTCTACAATATCAAAATTTAATATTAATAATTTAGTATTGAAAATAATGTTTGTAGATATGTTAGATAGTTGATAGGGAGTAGAATCTATAAACAATGGAAAACTTGGACCCGCCAGCCCTCAAGTCCATTTGTCAATCTGTATATCGTAGAACTTCGAGTGCTATTTGGAGGACACGGAACAATGAAACTTCAATGTTGAGTCATCCAGCTCGCAGGTCCGCTTGTCAATTTGTATATTGTGGAATTGTGAGTGGTATTTGTACAACGCGGAACAATAGAGGCCCAATTTTTAGCCCACTAGCCCCAGAGCCCCCGACAAAAAAAAATGGCTAAATATGGAATTCATACGAGATCGCTACGGGACAATAAAAGTGCAATGTTCAACCAACTAGCCCGAGTCCACCTGTCAATTTGTATATCGCAGAAGTCTGGGTGCTATTTGTAGGGCACGGAACAATAAAACCTCAATTTTCATCCCTCCAGGTCGCGAACCCGCGTTCCAAAAAGTGCCTAAGTATGGAATAAGGAATCCACATATGCTCTATAAAATATCATGTCCATACTTTACAAAAGTACATGTTTACTATGTATTGCTCATTTTTCGGAAAACTTTTATATCAGTTGGTCCACCAAAATGGACAAACTTTGTCCTCTACTTAAATTCTGGAATATCAATATGTAATATTAATAATTTAGTATTGAAAATAATGTCTTTTGATATGTTAGATAGTTTATAGGGATTGCCATCAGTAAACAATGGAAAATTTGAACCCGCCAGCCCTCGAGTCCATCTGTCAATATGCATATCGCGGAAGTCCGGGTGCTATTTGGAGGACATGAAACAATTAAAGTGCAATGTTCAGCCAGCCAGCCCGAGAGCCCCTGATCAAAAAAAGTGGCTAAATATGGAATTAATATGGGATTGCTATGGAACAATAAAAATGCAATGTTCAGCGAAGCAGCCCGCAAGTCCTCCTGTCAATTTGTATATCGCGGAAGTCTGGGTGCTATTTGTAGGACACAAAACAATAAAGACTCTATTTTCAGCCTACCAGACCGCGAACCCGCAATCCAAAAAGTGCCTAAGTATGGAATGAGGGATCCGCATATTCTCTATAAAATCTCATGTCCATACTTTATATAGAGACTCATGTCTACAAGTTCGCATGTCAATTTGTATATCGCGGAAGTCTAGGTGCTATTTGTAGGACACAGAACAATAGATACTCAATTTTCAGCCCTCCAGGCCACGAACCCGTGATCCAAAAAGTGCCCAAGTATGGAATGAGGGATCCACATATGTTTTAGAACAATAACAATGCACTGTTTAGCCAAGCAGCTCGTAGGAACTCCTGTCAATTTGTATATTGCGGAAGTATGGGTGCTATTTGTAGGACACAAAACAATAGAGAGTCTATTTTCAGCCCGCCAGGCCGCGAACTCGTGATCCAAAAGGTGCCTAAGTATGGAATGAGGGATCCGCATATGCTCTATAAAATCTCATGTCCATACTTTATATAGAGACTCATCTCCGCAAGTTCGCCTGTCAATTTGTATATCGTGGAAGTGTAGGTGTTATTTGTAGGACACAGAACAATAGATACTCAATTTTCAGCCCGCTAGGCCGCAAACCCGCGATCCAAAAAGTGTCCAAGTATGGAATGAGGGATTCACATATGTTCTATAAAGTCTCATGTCCATACTTTATAAAATTACATGTTTACTATGTATTGCTCGTTTGTCGGAATACTTTTATATCACTCAGTCGACCAAATTGTACAAACTTTCTCATCTAATTAAATTCTGCAATATCAATATTTAACAATAATAATTTACCACAGGTTCGCTTGTGAATTTGTATATCGCAGAATTGTGGGTGGTATTTGTAGAGTGCGGAACAATAGATGCCCAATTTTTTGCCCGCCAGCCCGAGAGCCCTCAATCCAAAAAAGTGGCTAAATATGGAATTAATACGGAATCGCTACGGAACAATAAAAGTGCAACGTTGAACCACCCAACCCACAATTCTGCCTATCAATTTGTATATCGCGGAAGTGTAGGTGCTATTTGTAGGACACGGAACAATAGAGGCTCAATTTTCCGCCCGCCGGGCCGAGAAACCGCAATCGAAAAAGTGCCTAAGTATGGAATGAGGGATTCACATATGCTCTAAAAAATCTCATGTCCATTCTTTATAAAAGTAAATGTTTACTATGTATTGTTCATTTGTCGCAAAACTTTTAAATAACTCGCCCGACCAGATTGTACAAACTTTCTCGTCTAATAAAATTCTACAATATCAATATGTAATATTGATAATTTAGTATTGAAAATAATGTTTTTAGATATGTTAGATAGTTGATAGGGATTGCCATCTATAAACAATGGCAATCTTGAACCTACCAGCCCTCGATTCCATCTATCAATCTGTATATCTCAGAACTCTGAGTGCTATTTGGAGGACACAGAACAATGAAAGTGCAATGTTGAGCCAGCCAGCCCGCAAGTCCACTTGTCAATTTACAAATTCTGCGACATACTAATTGATGGTTGATATCTGTCACTGAGATACAATATGACCATCGACCCTTCACGTCTCCTAGGTATATCTTCTGTCGTTTTTCTTTTGTAACCCACCCGACCACTTTCCATACTTTGGTATTTCTTGGAATCGGTTTCGCCATCAACGTTGCCTTCATACTTGTTTCCAGATATGCAATAATTAATCTTTAATGCTAGTAGCCATCTTGCAGGAACCGTTAAGATTGTCATTAATGTCCGAAAATCTGGAGAATATTCGTCATTACTACGAATTAAACTAAGATTTGCGCACAAGTATGTTATCCTTTCCAAGTATTCATTTCAAAGGCGATGCAATCTTTTTTTTTGTGTGTGCACCGACGGGTGGGTGCTTTTAAGAAATTTCTAATTCTCGATCTCTTTTTGCCGTCACCGCCACCTTCACACTTTTTTCTAATTCTGCAATTAGTGAGCTGTGATGGTGACAACTCTTTCCGCACGAACCCTGGAAATTTTCATTGATCAGAGAAAGGCTCGAGTAGATATTTCATTGATACACATTAAACCATAATTTGTGGAGGGTTATATTATCCCTCCCCAATTTTCATTTCAAACATCATCTCGAGCAAACGAAAATTCTTAATAACTTCTGGTAGCAGTTCTCTCCACACACAGTAAACACATTGGGGCATAATGGCCAGAGGTTCCACTATTCCAGGGCATATTCTTAAGTTTCATCTCCCTCCACCCAGGAGCAAAAAAGGAGATGGTCCCTTGGTACACCGAGAGATACATTTCAAGCCAAAAAATTCCATGGCAACCCTGGTTGCTCAGAGAACCTACTCAGTTGCATTCATGCTTGTCGTAGAAGTTGATGCCATAAATTCTGAGTCAGAAGAAGATGATGATACGGCAATGGATGATGGCAATGTAAAGAAGCTTCCCACTCCTATGCCCAAATTGAAATCAACCATAACAAATGGAACTTCCCAGCTCGGTGATGGTGGTCATGACAACACCAAAAGGAGTTTTAGAAAAGAAACCGATGGTGAACGCAACAACCACTTTGCAGCGCGGAAGTAGGAATTCCAGAATTCCAAATTAGTCCATTCTGGGTGGAAGAGTTTCACTGTAAAGCAATGATATGTTGATGCTCCCAGAGATATATTTCAAGCCAAAAAATTATTGATTAACATCTTCGGGAATCAGGTCCAAAACTCTCATTGTTGCAAGGAATTTTCCTACTAGTCATCTCCTTCTACCCAGAATGGACTAATTTGGGCCTCTGGAATTGCACGTGCAAGTTGTGCTGCTGAATTTTTTGGACTATGCAGAGGCGATTTTAGCTAAGGGCTATTCCACTTGCCCTACAACCATTTTCGTCTTCTTCCTCAAGGGAAGCTTGTGAAAAATATCAATTTCAGTACAGGATGATTCATCCAGGAGAAAACTGCAAGGATCTTGCATACTACGGATCACGTGCCTGTGTTTGTCGCAAATACCTTCAATGTTTTGGCCCAAAGAACTGGGTCCAATTTCTAAGGATAGATGTACAATACTCAATGTTTTTCTTATTTTTTTAAATGGATTTGCTATTAAAAAATATTTTCCTTTGACTCTTCATTGTTGCCTCTTTTATGGGTTTAACGCATGTTCTCATTGGCATGGTTCAGTGCTCTCATACTTCTTCGATATTGTGTTTACTTAGCTTATATTTTCTAAGATGGAACATCTAACAATTATATGCCAATGTACTGTGTGAATCCACCAGCTTTTTATGCAAATAAAAAATGGATTACATAGTTTCAAACCAACGTTCAATTCTATTTGTAATGCAGATAGAACATAGCAATACCAATGTACAATGTTGCAGCAAAATCGTTATTCTTGTTTCTAGACATGCAATTATTAATTTTTAATGCTAGCAACCCATAATGTAAGAAGTTGAATACTTGAGTTAATATGTTGCATTCATGGAAGAATGTATCAAGAACACAGTTACACCCACTTGTTCCAATAAAATCTAATCTTCAACAAAGCATTTGCTGGCAATTAGTTGAAAATAAAGTTTAGTAGTTAAGTTAATATGTTACAGTCATGGAAGAATGTATAAAGAACATAGTTACACACACACGTTTCAATAAAATCTAATATTCAACAACGCATTTGCTGACAATTAGTAGAACATCATGGTTTTGCAACAATGGGGCTTCTTTGAAACCAATTCGCGCTTACAAAAACTGCCTTCCGCCTTTCTATTTTCCCACTCTTTTATTCCCTCTAGTTTCTCTTCCTGGTTACTTAATTGTTTTTTTCCCGAAAATTCCTTACTCCGCAGCTTCGTGGATTCACGCGTTTCCAACAACCGCTTCCCCTTTCTTTAAGTTGACCCTCTATTGTTCCCTGTCCCACAACTGGCACCCAGAGTTCTATGATATACAAATTGATAGGCGGACTTGCGCGCTAGTCAGGTCAACATTTCACTTCTACTTTTCCATGACCTCCAAACAAAATTCGGAGCTCCATGATATACAAATTGACAGATGGGCTCCAGGGCTGGGGGGATCAAGATTGCCTTAGCCAGACTTGTCGGTTGCCTCGCTAATAGAATGCCTTGGAGTTCGTCGATATACAAATTAACAGACGAAGCATACAAACAAGAACCAAGTAAACTTTCGGCTTGTGTTCCTGGTCGTTGTTTTCTGTTTCCACCAACTTCGCAATTATTTCCAAGTATATATCTTGCCACAAAAATGGGATATCTGTTACAGATGTGAATATATTGGTCCTTGTTTTTTCGTCTTCTATACTTGGCCAAATATCTGTTTCTCTTTTCCCTAAACTTTATCTGTTTCATCACTTATTCATTCTTTCGAAAATGTATGGTTGAGCGCGTGGGCGGTCTTGTGGGTTCATAACTGCACTCGTGCTCTTTTATCGCGACACCGACCAAACGCTTCCCCATTCCATACCCAGAAACTTCTCCAACCATGAATTCCTGCTAGGCGGTCTCTACATTGGACTTTTGTTGTTTCATGGCCTGCGAACAGGACCGTCACTTCCGCGATATACAAATTTGCAAGGGTTCTTAGATCATACCCTCTTCCGTATTACGATTTACCTGTCATGCCCTCTTCCGTGGTGCACATTTTTTCACTGAAAACTTTCGAGAAATACAATTTAACCGTCGGGTCCTCGCATATTTAGTGGAACTATTGTCACCCCATTTTGAAGCTCGTCTTTCCTCTTTCCATACTTCGCCATTTGTTCAAATTTCTTTGGCGGATCGTCAGTTTGGCGGGTTGAAGAAATATTCAGTTTGTAATTGTTATTTCCTGTGCCTGCGCCCCTTTGCAATTAGCAGTTGGAAATTATATATAAGATCTTATTGCTACGCATGCAATTAGCAATTTCCCTATTCCATACTTAGCCACTTTGTCAGAATTCCACAAATATACGACCATTGAATTGCCCCATCATGATCTCTTCCGTTTTACACATTTTTCACTCAAAAATTCTGAAACATGAAATTTGACCGAGCAACACTCGGTTGTCCTGACTATCCTCGTAACCCTTTTTGAATCTCGTCTGACCACTTTTCAGAGCTTTCCATTCTTTCCTTGCTCTCCGTCGTCTCCATCACCTTCGCACTTGTCTATAATAAAAGAAAATAAAAAGATATATATATATATATATATATATATATATATATATNGTCGTCTCCATCACCTTCGCACTTGTCTATAATAAAATAAAATAAAAAGATATATATATATATATATATATATCTTGTTTCTAAATATGGAATCACTGGCATTTAATTCTAACAGGTCATCATGCAAAAACCGTATAGATTGTCATTGATGGGCGAAAGGTTCGAGGACATCTCATATTGATGCGCATTAAACCAAAATTTGTGGGGAGGGGGGGGGTTATATTATCCCTTCTGAGTGTTCATTTCAAAATCATGAAATCTCATTCACACGGCATGGCCTTTGCACGTTCACGAAACCTCCATTTCTTAATTTCTCTTCGTCGTACCTGCCACCTTCACATTTCTAAATATGCAATAAATAAACTTTACTGCTAACAGTTCATCATGCACCACCAATACAGATTGTCATTAATCAGCGAAAGGCTCGAGGAGCTTTCCCATTCATAATCATTTAACCAAAATTTAGCGAAAAGTTACATTATCGGCTCTAACTGTTCATTTAAACCATCATCTGCATCAAAGCAACCTTCTCATAAACCTATGGCATCAGCTCGACAATAGTTATGTGGAGATGCAGTGAAAATCTTCGAGCGCGAGGACCAGAACTTCCACTGGTCCAGGGCATTTTTTTATTACTCAACCTCTACCGCAGAGAACCAAGTAATTTGGACCTCCAGGATTGCTCATGCAAGCTGTGTCCCTGAGGTTTTTGACTGTAAGGACCTGGTCTCTTGGTGCGCCGAATAAATATATTGTAGAGAAAAGAATTATTCCACTACAGGACCGCTCTTCTATTTCTTTGTCACCTCAGGTCTTTCGCCAGAAGCTGAAATTGTCGGAGCCAACATTGACGTTCAGAGGAGAAGATTGCAAACAGTTCCTAGCAAAGCATAATAACGGACTGGACCTCTTGCCCCTTTTTTTGGAAAACCCGGATCTAGTTCTTGAATATATTACAAGCATGTGGGTAAGTTCATTTAGAAATCCATTTCGCGAAATTACCTGGCTTTTTACAAGAATAACGAGACAGGAGTCCACAACTACTGTTTCCTGCATGGCTCTTTATATTTTGTATTTCACGATCAACGAACGAGCCATTTTTTATTGGGGTAGGTTAATTTTCCCATGAAATATCTTCCCAATTGTCAAGCTACAAAAGGGAAAAGAAATTTTATATGTCATCCTATTTAGTTTTTGCAATAGCACATTCCTATCGGTTTCCGCAACTGTCTCTGTCCAAGAATGTCAACTGCAAATTCCACCTAGTAATGTTCTAGTACCAGGCCTTGTGGAAGCACAAGGCTTCCCACTGTTTTTATGAGGTTTTTAATGGCTTCCTGTCTGTTTTCAAAGTTTTGTTGTTAGGAGAAGATGCTCCCCGCATATCTGAACAGGCAACTAGTTTTTTGGACAAGAAGGGGACACTCGAACATTTGGATAATTACATTGTCATAAGAATTTTTGGCTCCATGGAACAACCTTCTCTCCTTCCATGTCACATTATAGATAGAATGTTTGTTGTAGAAGTAGCATGTCAATACAACTATTGGTTCCGTCTGTTCCAAAGGAAGAAAAAAAAACAGTCCATTCCTCTGCCTTGGAAAATAGGGGAGTTCGTGTTGAAAAACGTCAACAAAATTGACGATTTCGCAACACATTCTAGCATCTCCAACCTGAAATATGTTGAATACATAAGAGGATTCGACCCCTATGATATTTTTAGACAACATTTACAAACACTTGGCCTCGGTGATTGTTTTGTAAATAAACACCTGCCCAAAAATAGAGATAGTGGCGACAACGGTCCTGCCTCTGATGTCGGCAACATAGAGACAGTGCAAAGCTGCACTAAATTGTACACGCAATAGAGGAAAGGCCATAGTGACAAGAGTGTTCAATCCGCAAATACCACTCCAAAAAGTACGACATCCCGGAGCATCGCTCCAACGGCCTGTCAAAGCAATAAAGAAACCCAGATTTCTTCAAACGGAGGAGGAGATAACGACCCTCCTCACTCTAAAATTGATAGTTCTCACAAGCTTCCAGTAGAGAAGAAGAGAAAAAAAAATGTGGGGTAGGCGGAAGAGCTAGAAATTCAGAGTGAAAACATGGAACTTGACACTGATCTGGATACCATGATCTGCTTCCTTGATCATCCCAGGAGACGCCATCCACCATAGCCATCCAATGAACATATTTGTTACCCAAAATTTTGACGAAGATGAATCCTTCGTGTTCGAGAGCGCTGTTTTTTATAGACGAAACAAAAAAATGATAATTAAGAAAAAAAAATGTTAAAAATAAGAAAGGCAAATCTCATTCAGAGGTTGACGTTGCCAACATGCGGCTGTCCCAAATGTGTCAACTTCACACCGCGACCGGACAAGCACTTCATGATTCCATTGGAGGAATAGAGACCGAGAATGCCAAACTGAAGGGTCAAGTCAAGGAATTGGAAGACGCTTTCATTCCTATGCCATTGCTTGTCGATCCTTTGGCAATAGCCTTGCACCCTTGCACCCTTGCACCCAATGTAAAAGCATCCTCCACCCTGCTCGCATCCTGTAAAGGATATGTGGAGAACAATATCAAAAAAAGAATGGAATTGGTTACTGAGGCATGGAAAAGATCACAAAACATCACTTCCCTTGGAACCAGGGCTTGCTCGAGCTTTTGCAGGCCGAATTAAAAGATGAAGAAAATTTCTTTTTAAAAATGGTCATCCCTTTTGGCAAGATTGTTAACAATATGACAGAAACAAAAAAAAAAAAGAGAAGAAGATCTTCCATCCAAAAACTGGATCGGCCAATTGAATGCATGTTGGAAAGAAAAAGTAAAGAACCTACATCTCATTGTTCAGTCATGTGAACAAGCCATATCGAAGAAAGATAAATTATTCACAAAGCTGTCAAATATAAACTTAGCCAGGAAAACCAACGAATTCCAAGACCCCCACTTAATCACAAACTTCTTGCCCTTAACTAGGCAAGAGTTCGATAAATAGGTTGTTATGTTTAAGACCTTGTCTCTGGAAAAGTTTTATAACATCCTTCAATTTGATCAACCTCACGTCCACGACTGGCTAGTCAAATATGCAGTACAGAATGAGGAAATTCATTGGGCTTTCTCTAATCTTTCTATCAACTTCCGGGAATTAGAAAACGATGAATGAGATCAACACTGCCCCAATGAGAGGCTACATTGAAGAATGGCTCGAAAGGAAATTGAAACAAGCCGTCGACGAAAGGCAACAGGCAGTTGTCAGCATTCCAGCAGCCGTGGAGGACATCCTTGAAATCGCAGTTGTCGACGACATCAATGAAACAACAGCTACAAGAAAATAGTCAAAGGGTTCATATGTACCATCACTGTAAGTTTACTCATTACATCCTTCTTTGTTTATCAACCCAGTTATTCCAGTTTCTTAAATATAGATGTATAGGAAAACACTTATACCTTTCCATTTATTTTGTTTTGCAGCTATTGCACTCTATCTTCTTTCCACAATCTTGTTTCTTGTACATATTTCTCTAATGTTCTGTGGGAGCCCCAATCCCAATCTACATGATAAATGCATTGAAATTTCAGTTTATATGTAACATACTTTAATTTTTTTGTATATTTCAAAATTTCCAGTAGTATGTAACAAACTTTTATTTTTTGACATATTTCAAATAAAAATGCATTTAAATTTTTATATGTTACAGACTCTATTCTTATCTTCCACCACTCTCTATGACAAATGCATTTAATTTTTAATATGTTACAGCCTTTTATTCTTATCCTTCACCAGTCTGTATGGAAAATGCATTTACTCTTTTATATGTTACAGACTTTTCTTTTTTTATATATTTCAAAATAAATGGTGCTCAACAATGCAAGCATCATTTACTTCTAACCCATGTTCACAGATGCATTTAAATTTTTATATTTCTTATCTCCTATTAATTTTATGCCATCATATATTTTTATCTTTCACCAGTCCATATGGAAAATGCATTTAAATTTCCAAATTTATTCTTGCACTGTGAACAAATTTTTTACTTTGTTATCTACTTTAAAAAAAAAAAATAGGTTTGCTATATACTTTCAAAAAGTAGATGGTGCTATGTTTGCCAATCGTCATTTACTTTTGCCCCATCTTCCATGATATACATGTTGCACACAACATTTCTGTGATATACATTTTGCATCGAACACTTCGTTTCATTTACAATTCGACCCCATTTTCCACAATTTGCTTTCTAACCTCGTTGGGAGGGACTGCGCTGCCACGCAGCCTTGTTTAATATAATCTTCTCTTTCTTTTTCAAAGAAAAAAATTCTATAATTTTATTTATAGTAAACACTATTACATAGTTACATGTTTCATGGTATTCAAAAAAAATACTCCATGGCCATTTAGAGTATACAACTTATTATATTTTCCTTTTTTATACATATATCAACAAACTATTTATTAAAAAAAACAGAGTTGTTCGTTTTCTCAAAAAATTACATAAACAATTACATCATTTAAAAAATAAAGTTGTAAATAGTTCTTAGTATTAATACATAAAAGCATTTCATTATATCCAAGGTTCATGAGTAAATTTTGAAAGTTCAATTGCTATGTTGTTCATATCCCTATATATGTGAGACAAAGAGATATGTGGGAAAGTTATCTGCATTTGTATATCATCATTTATGGACATAAAGTGAAATTTTTTATTTGTTCTTCCTTTCAAATCCATTGTATAACCAAAAGAGAGTCACCAAAAATTTGAATCTGTGAGACCCCATGCTCTTGGGCTAGCCGAAGAAGTAATTTGAGTGTCTTCAGTTCACAAAAAATGTTAGTTTCCTGGTCAATACCAACTTTGAAGGATATATGGTGAGTAGAAGAAAGATATAAAATTCCTCCTACACCTCATGTTGGAGGATTTCCTTGTAAAGCTCCAACAAAGTGTGCCCATGGGAGAGCCTTATTTATTACCTCTTTTATGAGATCATGTCTCTTTTGTTTTTCCTCCACCCGTGGATAAGCATTTAGGATATTTAAACACTGGATTGTACATTTGAGAGGGAGAGTCTCCTTTCCTTCAAATAAGCTCAGGTTTCTAGCCAACCATACTCCTCAAGCTATGTTGAGGGAAAATGCTTTGATCTTCTTTGTGTCCTTTTTTGAATACCAAGAAATGAAGGATTCTTCTACATCTCCTCCTTCACAAACATTTTGTATCCCTATTGTGCTTTTCACTTCTTTCCAAACCTCTTTAGTAAAATGACACGTCATAATTAGGTGTTATATGGTTTCATCTACTTTTTTGCATATGTTGCACCAACCCGAGCCATTATTATTATTATTATTATTATTATTTTCTAAAGAACCTCCCATGTAGGAGCCTTATTGTTTAAAATCAACCACGTGAAATTTTATTTTTGGAAGGACACCTTAATTTCTAGATGATTCTCCACCATCAATCTTGTTGTCTCTCCATGCCTTCCTCAACAAGCTCTACAACCAAGCTTAGGCACATCTATCCCAGAGGGATTAAGGGACCATGCCAGCTAATCACCATCTTCTTAGATATTAAAATTGTTGTCTTTTAAAACCTGTGTATAACCTTTCTTGTCTTCATAAAATACTTCTCTCCAACCAACTCCTCCTAGGTGATCCATTATTATTGCAAGTTTGTAGACCTCTCCCAGTTCACAATTTGTCTAGGAGAGTAAAATCCTTTACTTCTAAGATCTTGGATCAACCAAGGAGGTAATATGTGAAAACCTTTACTGCCTACCCAAGGATCAAGGTCAATTTGAACTTTCTCACCTTTGTCCACCTTCAAAATCAACCAATTGACTGCCAAATGAAAGGATGAATTCACAACTTTCCAAATGATAGAGGAACTATGTAAATGCTTTTATGGGTTCCTTACCTAATCCTTGACTATCATTAGGGAAATATACTTTGTGTCGATCACTTGGACCCACAATTCTTTTCCTTGTAATATCCTCAACACATTTTTTGCAACTAGAGCTTCGGAGAAGAGAAAGGGATTTTTTAGTCCCCATCCTCCACTAGCTTTTGGAACAACCATTTTTTTCCATGAAGCCAATACAAGTCCTTTCTTTTTATGGTCTCTTAACCAAATAAATTTGTAGCATAGTTTCCTAATTATCTCCATCACACCTTTCAGAACCCAACCTAGTGAAATCCAATATATTAGTATTGCTTCTAGTACAACCATAACTAGTACCAATCTACCCCCTCGAGATAACCATCGGTTGCACTAGGTGTTTAGTCTCTTTTCCACTTTGGCAATCAACCATTTCCAATCACCTTTTTATATATAGGTTGGGTTTTAAATGGAACCCCAAATACTTTAAACCCTAGTCTAATTCAATCACCCACTAGGGGAATAAATGGGATAAATATCCCCTTTCTTATTCAGTGAAGCCCCACATGGAAATCATAAATTTGTCGAGATTTATAACCATATCTGTAGATTTACAAAAAAACTCCAAATTGTTTTTAAATTTCTCAACTATCGTTCTAATACCTTCACAAAAAATCATAATATCATCCACAAACAAGAGGTGTGTGATGCTACATGTTGAACCAATGCATATCCCTTTGAAACTACCATGTTCTACAACCTCTTTTATTAACGTACTCAGTCCTTCAACTATTAGAAGTAAGAGGAGAGGGGAAAGGGGGCATCCCAACCTAAGTTCCCTAGCTAGTCTGAAGAATGGGGATGTAGCTACATTGATTAAGATGACACATGACAGATAGGTAATGCAATTCATCACCTAGAGCACATATTGATGATATAAACCCAAGTGAATAAGGATCAATCTTAGATAAAGTTAACTTACCCTATCATAAGATTTGGTGAGGTCCACTTTGATGACCAATGTTCTTTGACTTATGACCTTGATCGAGTGTAAGCTTTCATGTGTTATTCAAACTACTTCATGGATTTGTCTTCCCTCTAAAAACCCAAACTACTCTCTAGAAATTTGTTTTGATAAACCCATTTAAGTCTTCTGGCAATAAATCTTGATATAATTTTGTAGATGCAATTGCATAAGGATATTGACCTAAATGTTTCAAAAGATGTTTGGTTATCCTCTTTAGGAATCAATGTTATAAAGGTAGTGTTGAAGGCTCCTAGCATTTTTCCATTGGTTTTATTGGCCTCCACCACCCTTCTTATATATTCTTCTATGAATTCATAACATCCCAAAAATGATTACGAGAGGATACCATTTGGCTATGTACTTTTATCCCTTTGGAAGCTTTGTAAGTTTTGTTACATTTCATCTTTCCCCACTTCTTCCATCAATTCTAGGTTTTCCTCATGATTGGAAAAACTTGGGAATGAGTTGATATCCTAATTACTTCAACAATAGTAACCCTAGAGTACTCCCTAAAAATATTTGATAAATAATTGACTTCTTCATATGTAATTTCTTTAAAATTTGTTGCCCAAATGTTGTTCCATGTGTCAATTTTCCAAATAGAGTTAATTTTCTTCCTATTGTTTGCATATATATTAAATAACTAGGTGTTTTCATCACCTGCTTGTAGCTAGATGGCCCTATTCTTCATCCTCCATCCTTTCTCTTTTTCCAACAATATGTTCCTTTTTTTTTTCTTCTAGGAGTTTCACCTCCATCTTCTAAGTCGCATTTAGATACCCATAATCGTCAATGTTATATAATGTTTCCAACCCTTCTTCCACTTATAATATAATACGACTAATTATTACTACAAGTTTATATATGTGTGTGTGTGTGTGTGTGTGTGTGTGTGATGATGATGATGATGATGATGATGATGATGATGATGTTGATTAAGCATCCACTGGGACCAAATTTGGTCTATCGGACCTTAAGAAAAGTAAGAGATTACTTAGATTTCTGTAAAATGTTATTTCGATGCTTGAAAAGCATTAAGCAAAGCATTCCAAGATCACTAAAGTTTTAATGAATTACAAGGTAAGGAAGGTCGATATTGTGACAAATATTTTGTGACAAATATTTTGAAATTGAGATCTAATTTGGGTATATGTAGGGCACTCTAGGAGAAACTGTTTTTCATCTTCAACCCTCTCGGTGTCACAAAGGTGACATATTCTTTCCCGCCATGGTGTTTTGGGGATTTCCCAATGCCTAGTTTCACTATGCATCTCGTGAGAATTAGTTCTTATAAATTAGCAATATTGATTCTCTTCTTTACGCTAGTCAAAACAGAGAGATAATTTTGATCTTCAAGATTAGGTTTAACCACCTCCTTATAATATCTTAATTTTCTTTTATCCTCTAATTCTTTATCGCGCCATAGATTCTTCTTAAATTTAGCTTGTACAATATTTTTAACATCATCGATATTATGTAGAATAACCACTTCTTTTATTCCCCAATGTTTTAGCCAAGACTTGGGATCGTTATGCCATCCCCATTTGAGGCATTGGCGTATTTGGCTAGAGTCTAAAGCAATTTTGGGGAACCTCTTGTCATCCCTATTGTTTATCTTGTTCTTGTACATTAAGTACCTAATCATAGTTGTGCTCTTAATGAGGGAAAGTATCTCTTTGACGAGGAGGAAAGGATAGGGTGTATTGCCTTTAATTTTCATATTATAAGTCATAAAATTCTTTTGGATCTGCTTTATCTTTCTCCAGGATTCTTGAGAGATACTACATCCTCAAACTTCACATCCATATAAGATAACAAGAGTGACAATAGTCTCAAAGAGGAGATTTTTCTTATCCCATATCCAAAGGTCTGTTAATTTACAATTATTTCCAAGCCCATAATAAGCTTTCCACCCTCCATTTATCCTTTTCTCATTGCCATAATTCCAATTGAGCTTGTGATGACTATAGATTCCAAAATAGTTGTATGAAGGCACTTCCTCCAAGATATTGTTTTCATATACAAAAGTATCATAGGTGATCTTGTTAGATTTAATGATCATAACCTTCGTTTTGTCAATGTTCATAGTCATACCTGTACTAGAGTAGAAGTACTTGAGGATTCTAAGTTGCTTACTAAGGTCATAGGGATTCCTTTCCATAAGAACAATATCATCAACATAGAAAAGAAGGAGGGTTTATATACTAGAAAGAGTTGGTCCAACACAACCTTCACTTGCCAATGTAAATGCCAAAAAGGGTAGAGGATAGGGGAAAACCTTACTTGACTCCTATATTGCAGTTAATTTCTTATGACCAACCCTCAGTGCTCTTAAACTTAGATAGCATTCTCATACAACCTTATCCCAGTAGCTCTCAACCATGAGGGAAATTTTATCTCTTCTAACCTATTCCAAAGGTTGGTCCTAGGCTCTTCTAACCTATTCCAAAGGTTGGTCCTAGGCACCGTGTCAAAATAATTCTTAAATTCAACGAAACAACAAAGAATATTGGTTTTATTGTTGTGAAACTCCTCTGCAGTGACCATAAGCGTGATAAGGTGGTCCAAGGTTGAATGATAACCTCTAAAACTAGCTTGACCTTTAGCTCTTTTTATCTGGTTTTCTATGGATATGCTTATCTTTTTTTCCAAAATACTTCCATATACCTTGGCTAAAATGGGGCTAATCATATTGGTTCTATAATTAGAGGGATTGATTTTATCCCCACTTTTAAAAATAAGAATAATGAGGCGTTGAGTTCAAGGTTTAGGGAAGCCTTATTTGACTCCTAAATTGAAGAGCTTGTGTATATGAGGGATCATAATAGGCCCTTCAATTTTTAATATTTCAACTTGGTAGCCCTCGTTGTCCTTAGCTTTCCCATTTGCAAGTCACTTAACCCCAAACTTTATGTCTTCTATAGAAAAAACATCATCTTCTGTAGAAATTTTTGGAATTTTACCCAGGACATTACATGATTTGTAAATATTTTTAAGGTAGTAATTCCAGTATGTTAGGGGAATCATAGCATTTTCTTTAGTTTGATGAGTCATAATTTGCCTTCAAAATTTCTTTGGATCTAGCTTAGAAAGGTGCAAAAGATTCTCTTGTTTTCTATTTATGTAGTGTTTTTTTTTCCTTTTAATTAAGGCCTTGTATCTATTAATCTTATCATTTTTCAAGGACTCATCAGAGGCATCCCTAATGGAATTTATAGCAATTTTACACTCGTTATCATACCAAGGGTTGGGAATTCTATTCTTGTTTTTACACAACACTTCAATAGAATTTTTTTTTATGGAGGTAGAGAGGGTTGTTGTAAAATTATGATAGATGTCTTCAATATTGTTCTTATATGATAAACGATTTAATTCTATGTTTAAGTCCTTTAAGAAGAGATCAAATTTATTTTTTTCGAAAAGAAGACGCCTTTGGTTACCAGAGTTATCTTCAGGGGGGGGTTGTGCAAGATAAATTTTAGAGTTAGGGTTAAAGGTCTATGATCATAGTCAGGGTCAGGGTCATTTCAAAGGTCAAAATTTAATATTTGGTTGTAAACAGGGATATTCGATATAACATAATCCACAACACTACTACCCAACCCATGGATACAATTCATCTGGTTAGATTTCAGCCACTTCATTAGACCATTGCAAATGATTAGATATTGAGAAATGTAAAGCTAGATTAGCTCAGTATTGTATAAATTCTCAGTCAAGTCTTCCAAATCTCTCTTGTATCTATTAGCTAAAACGAGGTCCTCATCTAGCTAGAGAGGATTAGGGTTGGAATCATTGCTTAAGATAATAACTTGATTAGTTGCAGTTCTAGCATTAAAATCTCCTAGTAGGAGGATACTACCTTCATTTCTCAGGCTGTAAATATTTTGTTATAAGCTTTCGTAGGGACAACTTTTATCTAGATTGTTTTTTGTATAAAAGGTAGAATCAATAGGCGCAAAATAACAAATTTCTATATACATATTCTTAGTATTGATATATGAAATCTCCATCCAAATGAGCTGATTAAGAGGGTATTTTTTACCTAGGGGCCAAGTGCTCAGCTACCTTTGAGGTGTCCAATAGAGGTGGAAAATATGGGCAAAGGAGCTCCACATTAAAGACTAGATGCATACTAAGTAATGTGGAAATACTTAATTCAAAATAATTCTCACCTACAACCTTGGTAATGTTGTAAGGACCATATAGAGATGGATGAAGCTTATCATGGGGTCTTGTAAGGTATTCTTTCTACAAACATTATCATCCCTTATCACCAACCTGAAACTTATGTGGAACTCGATGGTGGTCATGTCACTACTTGTACTTGGCATTGGCTTTCTACAAGATGTCATGGAGTTGTTGGTGGATGTGTTGAATCCGTTCAACAAATTGGATTGCCTTATCATCCTTAGTTTGAGTATGGGTATATTCTTCCTATGTGGATGCAATGGGTAGAACTACATCAATATGGGGTACCTATGGAGGCACCCAATGGGAATGTGGTTATGTATTATTAGTGGAATCCATTCAATGTAAGGTGGACTATGTTCATTAGGGAAACCTCCTAATGAGTTACATGCTCCAAATAATATAATGAACCCATTTATATGTTCATTATATTATTATTTGGAGCATGTAGCTCTTTAGGAGGTTTCCCCCTCGAAGAGGCAAGTGAAGAAAAGAGGATCCCTTCCATAATAGGATCCATTATATGGTGTTGCCCTATACTAAGGGTTTGAAAATAATAAAGTGGATATTTTTCTATATTGTTCTCTAGATCTATTGTGGTGTGTGTGTATTTAGGTATTTGGTACTTAAAAATTGGTATCATAGCAGTTTCTTCGGCCACAAAAAAGGGGGGCAATTTTTTTTCTCTATTTTTGCATATTTTTTCCGAAAGACATAAAGAGGGCCACGATATTCCAGACAAATATTGTAGATTTATGTGTATGATTTGTCGAAAATAGTTGTAGATCTAAGTTCCTCTCATAAAAAAAAACAATTTTGAATCAACCATTTTTTCCATGTTTTTCATGATGGCAGTAGGACTCCAAAGCTCCTAAATTTTCACATGGTGTTCAGATTGCTACCAGATCAGACCCATTGGATAGATAATTTTAAGAGATTTCTTTTGGTATATTATATGTGGTGTTTCCAATAGACATTTGACTCCTTAGCGAACTTCAACGACAGTTGGCAAACATCCAGGTAGACATCAAGACAATATTTTACCTGGTAGAGAAAAAGAGGTATATTCTAAAGGCCATCAATGATGAATAAACTCAAGAAATATATTATTGGTTTGATTATGAGCACGCAGGTGATGATTGGTATATGGATAATTGTCACTTCTGGGATGGCAACCACTTCCATATTCTATTTGATGACTCTAGTCCACCTCATGTAGAGCACCTCTTGGACAGTAAACAAGAGCCTTCTCTACATAATGTTCTTTAGTTTTATTATTCTCCAGTAGCAGYGGAGGAATTTTTATCCTGTTCTACATATTTTGATCCATATGACCAGTGTCAATTGTGGGAGCATCATTTTTCAGCTCRCTATGGTGTTTTGATATCTTTAGCATGGAGTTCACATGAGCACTTGGACATGGGACCTAGGTTTATAGTGGTGGTTGGACTACTTCAACATGGTGACTCGCATTCCTGCATGGGACCATGGTTCTCCAACTTAATTCAAAATTATGGTYCACACTTATCCATGGGACCCTGGTATATGGTTGTACACCCTCATAACAAGCATTGAGAACAACACTTTCATAAGGGGGATGGAATGTAGTGTAACTAGGGAGGTAATGGGGGGGACAAAAGGCCCATGGTGTTAATAGTAGAGGCCATTCAATGTAAAGTGTACTAAGTCCACTATATTATTAAATAAGGTCAACTATGGTAGTTAGACATATTGGTATGAACATAATAAATGTAAGAGGACTTACTAAAAAGTTCTACTTCTAGAAGGTTCCTCCTTTAGAACGATCTTAGGTGGTTGGTAGCACTATATAAAGGGGTTCAAACAACATAATGGGGACAAGAAAATAAGTATTGTATTTTGAGTGTGTAGCTCATTAGGAGGTTTCCCCCTCGAATAGGCAAGTGAACATGAGAGGATCCCTTCCATAATAAGATCAATTGTATGGTGTTTCCCTACCTCAAGGGTTTTCATATATTGATTTTAGATATTTTGTGGTGATTGTATTTGCAAAATTTTGGTACTTAACACATAAGTCATTAATGAGACTTCAATGAAGCATTAATGAAAATTGGTTTACTCCAAAAAGGAATTGTGTGGAAATTTCTAGAAAGACAAACCCTGACTACTTCAAGAACATTGAGAGCATATTTTAAAAAGGCAAGAGAAGGAACCATCCATGGGTTGGCAGTAAAAAGTTTCTACAATGGTGAAGAGTCTGCAAGAAGCAAATCTCTATCTTTCCAAGATTCGATGGAATAGCTTGCTAAAATGTTTTTCTCTACATCTTCTTCTTTTATGTTTCTTTCCATCAAATCTTCCATGAATGTATGGAAAATAGGAAGATTTGGGTCCGAGCAGTTCTTTCTCTTGAAATATCCAGTCATCTTTCAACATTTCAGGTCCAAAGGAGCAAAGCCCTGCTTGTAAAAAGAAAATGCAATTCATTTTAGTTCATGTGATAATCATTGAGACCTTGTTGAAGTTGTTTCAGTTCTCTTGTTTATAACATTATTGAACTTATCATATTGGGATATTTCTATAAATTTCTCCTGCAAAGAACTATTTGAGGCACTACATTAGTGATATCTTAGATTTGAGTTAAAAGCGTGTGATTTCAAATGTATTGCCTATGAAAATTATTTTTGAGTTTTAATGAATTTATCATTTAAAGTTACTTGAAGACCTATCCATTTCTTCATATTGTAAAAGTCATAGCATATTCCAAGTTCAGTTTATCTTATAAAAAAAAGAATGTTTGTTGAAGGCAGATTCCAAAACCTTGTAGACATAAATCTCTACTGACACACTTTATCATATCTTTTCTTTAAATGATCTAATGTATATTTGTATAACTACATATAAGGGTTGTACATTTGTATATACAAGTTTTCTTGGAAGATATTTCAGGGTTTTTGTTTTAGCATTCACCCTTTACATTCATTGTAGAACCGTACAAAGAATCTTCCAACATTTTAGCCAAAGTGGAGTACCACCTCTATAAAAATGCAGAGTGATTCATATCCTCCTGAGGTTGTTGTATAGATCTTGACCAATCTGAACATCAACATTTTTGGCAACTCCATTGGGGATGATTTGTTTTCAAATAAATCTAATACTTGTTAGGATCAGATACTGTTGGAAGACTAGATGTTATCTAGTTGAAGTTTTGAAATAAGATTTAGAGATTTATTCAATATGAATCAAGTTCTTAAAGACCCTGTTCAAAGAGCACTAAATGGCCTTCATGATATATTGTTGAAATTTGAGTCACAAATCAGTTGTGACAACTTCCATAGAACCAAAGAACTGTTCAAGATTTGGGAAGATGATATCCCTGGTGAATCCATCATCGAAGCTCTAGATTTTAAAGAAAAATGCCTTGGTGACTCCCCCAAAAAGATTCAAGAATTTTAAGAAGACCTATATTATGACTCCTCCGAGGAATTTATTTCATGTCATGATGATATTTTTCCTTCTCCATCGAACCCAACATAAATTTTTCAAGATACAATAAAAGGATAAGGTACCCAAATGAAGAAACGATTGCACAGAAGTCCACTCAATTTGCAAGGAGAAGTTCATCCCTTGCTAGATATTTCCTTGCACAAGTTTTCCATGTTCTTCGGAAATGCTTCCGAAAATGCAAAACAAAATTTGATTAAGTTTGATAGTGCTTGTGAGATATATAATGTGGTTGAAAATGATGTTTCATTTAAAGGAAAATGCTAGTGAATGGTTTTATTCATTGCTACTCGGAACCATCACTAGTTGGGATGTATTAGAAAATTTATTCATTGAGAAATATTTCCCGAGGAAAGATTCATATTCTCTTTTCTTGAAGTTGGTTGAAATCCATATAAATGAGCAAGAGACAGTCAAAGATTTCACTTTCAGATTTATAAAATTTCTTCATGAGATTCCTCTAGAAATATTTCCAAATGATGTTATCATTTTAAATTGTTATGAAAATTCCTTGCCCGTGAATCTGAGATTTTTATTGATGCAAGAGGGAAAGTGCAGTAGGAAAGAGTTAATGTAGCGAGCTCAAGTCATTGAAAGTAACATTCATGAAACTAGTGTTAATCTATTAAATTTCCCAATATTTTCCCAAGACAATAGATAAATGAATTTAGAAGAAAGATTTAATGAACGATGTGAACCTTCTTTTTTTCTTCAGATCTTAGCCTTGAAACAAAAAACGAGAACCCCAAAATTCTAATTCAAGAAGGATACCATCCTCTACATGCTCCATTGGAGGGAAATTTCAACCTCTCATGTGTTCAATTTGGAAATCATGATTATTATGAGTTTAAAGACAAATCTAAAGAACCTCCACTTGATGTGTATAAGTATTTCGTTCAATATAATCATGATGAAAATCTTATAGAAAATTCTCAAATATCACAACCAACTTATACCAATCCACAAGAAGAATGTTTACATTGGATAAATAGAAGTAATCATCACTTTATATCTGATTTTTATGATGATGATTGCTTGTTTGACACATAGTTTAATGAAGGAGATATCTACCAAGCATCAAAAGAAGGGCATTTGCAATAAGAGGATCCATGGATGATATGTTTTATTTCTGAAGATAATGAAGTTGTTGATGAACAACAAAAGACATCTTTACAGTTCTCCACAAGTGTTCATAAACAACTTATCTTTATAACCTCACCATTGAAACATGACCATTGCATAAAGGAGGAATGCTTTCAAAACATGGTTGATGAATCGAGAGTCTTGAATGTGGTTGAGAATAAGAAGAAAGATAAAAATATTTTCAAGCAAGAAACTTCTCATCAAACCATAGACAACAACAATCATGAGCAATTGAGAGTTGATTTTATTGAAGGATGGTTCCAAAGCATTGCTAGCCAAGCAATGCCATTAGATTTTGGTCATATTCAGCTCAATCTTACTTTAGTATACTTGGGCCATTCTTTTCACTCCTTGATAGTAGCTCCGATATGTTCTCCAATTCTATAGTTCATTCCACAGATAAGTTGAATGCTTGAATGGCTCAATTGGAAGTCTACTTACTTGAAAAGTGTCATTTTCTTTCAAGTAGCATAGAGTATGTAGATCTGGTTTGTACATAGTTTGTTTCTTCAATCAAAGTTTTTCACAATAAAGTAGTTGCTAGATGGAGGTAATGTATGAAGATGACTCCATATCCCAATGGAAAAGGTAGCCAAACTAGGATTGTGGATTCTCAACAACCCACATGGTGTCATTGTCCCACAGTTGGAGCCAAATGTTGATAAAAAAAATGTGATCACCTAGATTTCCCGCTCTTGGAATAACAAAAAAAAATGATATCAGAAGAAGGAAATTTTGAATGATTGTTAGTTCATAGCGTAGCCCTTAGTCACAACTTCTTCATGCATTTTATGGATTAAAAATTTGGGTCTGTATGCTCAAGATATCCAGGTTTTTGTTCAATCGCCCAAAGAGCACTTTTTCCATATGTAACACAACTATTTTTTCTTGGAATCATGCCAATTTTCTTGGAACAACATACTTTCTTGATACCACACATTTTTTTGGTTCTCCATTCCATACTTAACCATTTCCACATTAACTATTTCCATACTTAGCTTATTTTCATTTTCCATTTCCAACTTAGTTCATTTTCATAATACCCACCACTTAGTCATTTTCATAATTCATTTCCACATTCATTTTCATAATTCATTTCCATTTTCCACGTCCACCTATTTATTTTCATTATTATTTTCACAATTCATTTTCATTTTCCATTTACCATTTTACTTTTCCTATTTCCATTTTCCATTTACCATTTTACTTTTCCTATTTCCATTTTCCATTTTTTTATATTTTCACAATTTATGAGTTCATTCCAATTATTCATTTCCATTTTCTAGTTCATTCTCGCAATTCATTTACATTTTCCATGCATGTAGAAGTGGACCTCCTTACTTTTCTTCACATCTGTGTTCGTAGGTCCTCCGCATTCATGTAACTCTACAAACCCTACATGGACATATCCTCAAATGACATGTGACAGTTACATGAACATATCCCAAAACGACATGTGGCAGTGAGGTGGACTAATTCCTTAATGACTGTTAAGCCCTAATATTGGCTCATTACCCCTTAATTGGGGCATATTAGATTAGTAATGCTATTTTATTTATGTTGGCTTTAGGCCATTAGTTGTAATTTAGATTAGTAATGTTATTTTAATTATGTCGGCCTTAGGCCATTATTTGTAATTATACCTCCTAGTCTCCTATATATACCAAGGAGACATTTTCATTTTGAATCATCTTGTACTTGAACATTTAAGTGGGGTAAAAGGAGGTTGCCCCCTCGAAGAGTCTTATTATCTGAAATTATCTTAGTTTCAAGGCGTTCAGTACTTTTCCTGAGGTTTTTCGATGCTATATTGATGTTTGATTCTTAACATATGGTATCAGAGCTCAAGGTCTTGGGGTTTCGCTGCTACATCTGAGACACCGTGGAATTTTTGCTATAACTTTTTTTCTACAACGTTTCAGAAGGAACCACTTGGAGGGTATTTATCACATGGATCAAGGTACGTTGGGTTCAAAATTCAGCTCCTGAGGCTTTATACTTTCGGAGATACAGCCTGTACAATATAGGGTTCTGGAATCATCCTGAAATGAGTCATTGTGGCATTTTCGCTATAAAAAAATTTCTGTAAAGTTTCAGACCCTGAACTCCAGAGGAAATTTACAGAAATTAGTAAGGTATCTGTGGTAAAAATTTCAGCTTCTGGGTAATCTTAAATTTGTAGATACACCTTGTGTAAGATAGGGTATCTGACTAGTCCTATTGACTAGTCTCAAGAAGGTGTTTCAGGTAAAACAAGCATAAATTCTTGCTGGAGTATCCAAATTGAGTGGAACTAGTTGCATTGGATCGTGGACAGTCTGTAGTATTTTGGGTGCGAGTTTCAAAATTTGATATCAATTATTTTGTGCGGGGCATTCTATACAAGTGAGATCTCCTGGAAAGGCCAAAAATCGGCAAGTTGTGAGGAAGTTACCGTAAATTCCACTTGGCACATCCAATTTTGACCAAACCTGTGGCATTGCAGAGAAGAAATATCAGAGAACTACCTAAAAGAAAGTTTCATACCTAAAAGGGCCGAAACTTGGGAGATATAACAGAATAAATATTGTCTAGCAGAACCACCTCAAAATCAAGACTCAAAAGTGATATTTGGCCAACATACCACCCAAAAAGGGACCTTCTACACCAAATAAGCATCCAGAAAATCCTAATTGGACTCTTGATGAAGGTGAAGAAATGCGTAGGGACATAAATGATTTACAAAAGAAGACAGTAACCAAAGATGAACTACAAGAGAAGAGGGATTCAATGGAAGCTAAGTTGGATACTAAGATGGATTCAATGGAAGCTAAGATGGATTCAATGGAAGCTAAGTTGGATACTAAGATGGATTCAATGGAAGCTAAGATCATGGAAGTAATGAAAAATTTCGTAACAGAGAAGACACCCAAAAGTGAAAATTCATCCCGTGAAATTAATGATGAGGACACAAGGAAGGTGAATCAAGAATGGAGAAACTCCAACTTTGGTTTGAAGACCAACCACGTTCCTAAGATTGATATGAGGAAGTTTGATGGAAAGGAACCAATCACATGGATACTTCAAATGGAGCAATTCTTTGATCTCCATAATGTGCCACATACACAAAAGGT
>JASDQU010103014.1:373087-404809 GCA_032191745.1 Picea mariana
TATATACCAAGGAGACATTTTCATTTTGAATCATCTTGTACTTGAACATTTAAGTGGGGTAAAAGGAGGTTGCCCCCTCGAAGAGGCTTATTATCTGAAATTATCTCAGTTTCAAGGCGTTGAGTACTTTTCCTGAGGTTTTTCCATGCTATATTGATGTTTGGTTCTTAACAATGACATGTGGAAGTGAAGAGGACCTACCCATGAGTGAAACATGGAGATAACATGGGCGTTGATCGGGTTATGACTGGGCTATGGTTGGACACTGATTGGGTCATCAAAATTTTATTGATTAATGAAATTTTCCTAAAGCACGAGAGCTACACCAAAGTCTCTATAGTCTCCTTTGTTCCACATGAGGACTATGGTAAACTTTTCATTATAAACACTTAAAAACTCTTGACCACAATGCATGTGGGATTGGAATTTATTTTAAAAGGGTGAATTGTGATGAAGGGCTAGTATTAACTCATGAAATTGTTGGACGAATGCGGAGCAACGATCTTCAGAAGTTAATAACTCAAGATTCGAGTGTCCATTTTGGGCAAACTATACCTCGTTGGAAATGCGATTCAATGAGGAAGAAAATGGGATAGGTCTCAAAAGTTAAATTTGGCCATAATTCTCTTAGAAAATTAGATAATATCCATCTTTGTTTTTATGGTTTGTCGGTAAATTTGTTTGGAACCTCGACTTACCGAGGCTATAACTTGAGATCCAGAACTCCAAATCATGCTCAGGAAGACTCGTTGGAAATATGAGACGATGAAGATTACTTCTAGAGTGGTTTCCATGGCTAATAAATCAACTATCATGTTCAAAAAATTAAAACACAGTCCACTCTTTCTTAAGGCAATCAACTTCAAGTTTTGGAATCGAAAATTTATTAAATATCTTTTATTAAAGGACAAAGTGGGTCCCACTTGGAGGCACAAATTTCAATGACATAATGTAGTATACCTAGGAGGTAATATGGGGTACCTAGAGAGGTACCCAATGGGAATGTGGTTATGTATTATTAGCGGAAGCCATTCAATGTAAGGTGGACTAGGTCCACTATATTATTAAAGAAGGCCCACTATGGTAGTTAGATATATTAGTACGAACATAATAAATGTAAGAGGACTTACAAGAAGGTTCTACTTCTAGAAGGTTCCTCCTCTAGAATGTTCTTAGGTGGTTGGTAGCACTAAATAAAGGGGTTCAAACAATGTAACGGGGACAAGAAGAGAAGTATTGTATTTGGAGAGTGTAGCTCATTAGGAGGTTTCCTCCTCGAAGATGCCAATGAAAATCAGAGGATCCCTTCCATAATATGATCCATTATATGGTGTTACCCTACCTCAAGGGTTTCCATAACAATAAAGTGTTAGTTTTCTATATTTCTCTTGGATATTTTGTGTTGACTGTATTTGCAAAACTTTGGTACTTAATAATTGGTATCAGAGTTCTTTCCTTGGCCAAATAAGAGAATAATTTTTTTGTTCTTTTGCAGAATTTTTAAAAGGAAAAAAGGGGGTGATGCGCTTCAGACTCAGTTCTTAAACTTTCTGCTCAACATTTGCAGAAAAAATTGGATATTTTAATTCTTCTTGGAAAAATACCCAATTTCAAAAAACAAAATTGTATGAAACAGAGTCCGGAAAGTAAAGTTATCAGCGTTTTAAATTTGACAATTTTCAAGGTTTTTTCGTAAAACACTGCGATTTGAAAAGTAAGTCTTATTTATAAACCTTAGTTATATTTTGTGGGTTATGGAAAACAAGTTCAATTTTAATGGCAAAGATGATGGTCCTAGTATTGATGAATATGTAAAAAAATACAAAGTCATTATGGTGAAATCGATGGCAAGTTTGGGTAGGGTTGAATTTAATGGATGATGCTAGGATATGGTGGAATGGATTTAACTCTAAATAGATTCATACACTTTCAGATAAAGAATATGAAGAAGTATTTTTATTTTAGTGGTCTCACAATGTGAAGAGGAATAAAAAGATCATGAGGGATTTATTTCCATGTGGCAACTCTCTATTAAAGGTTCATAGTTGTATTCATAAATAAAATGTCATTGTTTCTATTAACCTTAGTTGCCAACAAAATTTTATCAATATTAAGTTGGTCAATAGATTACAAGTTCATGTAAAAAATATTCAACGCACACAGGTTGAGGGTGAAAATGTTCAATTTTTTAAAGATTTGAAGATCGCCGTGGACAAATAGGTGTTGCATTTTGATTTTCATGTTAAAGATATGGCTGATGTGGATATTGTTTCAGGATATCCTTGGATGGACTCAGTTGGTATAGTTAATATTAATGTGCAAAAGAATTTTCTAAAGATTTGGTACAAGAAAAAGAAAATTACATTGTAGAATGTGTCTCTTAGTAAGCAAAAAGGGATTATGGGGGAAAGCAAAGAAATTATTGCAGAGTCTGAAGCCGAATCAAAGGCAGAGTCTACAGAAGGAGATGAAGAAAAGCCACATGAAGGACACAATAAAAAATCCAAGGAGATAATTGACTCAAAGACACACTATGTTGCAGAGTTGAAGAAAAAATAACATATTCCTACAATTGTTGTATATCGCCATCCACACCATATAGAGAAACAATAGTCATCAATGTGGGGGTGTGAGCATCAACACACTTATGAATTAGCATGGAGGAGTGCCAACACTACAAGACAGTATCATAATAGAGAAACAATCACATGGCACCACAAACATGATAAGGATCAAGATCAGGGTGGCAAGGCAATAATTGGGCTTCATGTTCGTCTTCCATTAGGATGGATGGATGGTCGTATTTGGTACCAGTTGGCTACATTTCTTAGTCGGTCATATTTTATGGTTTCTTCCTGTGTTTCGAGGATGAAACATGTGAAGGGGGATGGAATGTATTATATCTAGGGAGATAATATGGGAAACCTAGGGAGGTACCCAATAGAAATGCGGTTATGTATTATTAGTGGAAGCCATTCAATATAAGGTGGTCTAGGTTCATTATATTATTAAATAAGGCCCACTATGGTAGTTAAATATATCAATGTAAACATTATAAATGTGAGAAGTCTTTCTAGAATATTCCTTCTCTAGAATGTTTCTAGGAGATAGAGAGAATGTTATATAAAGAAGTGTAAGCAATGTACTGAAGCATAGTGAAATATATTGTGATTATAACAAAMAATGATTGCTTGAGGAGTGTTATCCTTCCTTAAGGATTAATATATGGTGTCACTCTACCTCAAGGGTTTTGAATATTTCTTGTGTTGGATATTTGGTGAGTGTTTTGGTTTATTATTGTTGAGATTAAGGGTTATTTATGAAGTATATTGAAGCTTAAGGCAGTMAGCTTCAATTTTTGGAATTGAAAATTTATTAAATGTCTTTTATTAAAGGATAAAGTGGGTCCCACTTGGAGGTACAGATTTCAATGACATAATGTAGTATACTTAGGGAGGGAATATGTGGTACCTAGGGAGGTGCCCAATGGGAATGTGGTTATGTATCATTAGTGGAATCCATTTAGTGTAAGGTGGACTAGGTCCACTATATTATTAAATAAGTACCACTATGGTAGTTAGATATATTAGTATGAACATAATAAATGTAAGAGGACTTACTAGAAGGTTCCTCCTCTAGAATGTTCTTAGGTGGTCGGTAGCACTATATAAAGGGGTTCAAGCAACATAATGGGGACAAGAACATAAGTGTTGTATTTTGAGCATGTATCTCAGTAGGAGATTTCCCCCTTGAAGAGGCAAGTGAACATGAGAGGATCCCTTCCATAATAGGTTCCATTGTATAGTGTTGCCCTACCCTAAGGGTTTGAAAATAATAAAGTGGATATTTTTATATATTGTTCTCTAGATCCATTGAGGTGTGTGTGTATTTAGGTCTTTGGTACTTAACAATTGGTATCATAGCACTTTCTTCAGCCACAAAAAAGGGGGGCAAATTTTTTCTCTATTTTTGCAAATTTTTTCCAGAAGACAAAAAGAGGACCACGACATTCCAGACAAATCATGTAACTTTATGTGTGGAATTTGAAAAAAAAGGTTGTGAATTTGAGTTCCTCTCGGAAAACAACCAATTTCAAAACAAAAAAACGTCAGAAACAAAGTCTGGGAAGTAAAGTTATTGGCAGTTTAAAAATATGTTATTTTCATGGTTCTTCCACGAATGACCGCGTAATTTTACTGATTTTTGTACAAGTTGGTGCCGAAACTTCCAAAATTAATTATAGATCTGAGTTTCTCTCACAATTTCATCCAATTTCAAAAAAACAATCATCCGCATTGGAGCCCCAGAAGTAAAGATATTGTTGATTTAAAATCAAACATTTTTCAGGTTTTTCATGACAACGACGAGACTACAGAGCTCCTAACTTTTCACAGGGTGTTCAGATTGCTACCAGATCAAACACATTGGATAGATAATTTTAAGAGATTTCTTTCTGTATATTATATGTGGTGTTTCCAGTGGATATTCGACTCCTTAACAAACTTCAACGATAGTTGGCGGACTTCCAAGTAGACATTAAGACAATATTTCACTTGGCGAAGCAAAATAGGTCTATTCTGAAGGCCATCAACGATGAATACACTCAAGAAATATATGTTTGGTATGATTATTAGGATGCAGATGATGATTGATATATGGATAGTTGTCATTTATGGGATGACAACCACTTCCATATTCTATTTGATGACTCTACTCCACTTCATGTAGAGCACCTCCTGGAGAGTAAACACGAGCCTTCTCTACATATTGTTATTCAATTTTATTATTATCCAATAGTAGTGGAGGAATTTTTGGCGGGTTCTACATATTTTGATCCACATGACCAGTGTCGATTGTTGGAGCATCATTTTTAGCTGGCTATGATGTTCTGATATCTTTATGTGGAGTTCACATGAGCACTTGGACATGGGACCCAGGTTTATAGTGGCAGTTGGACTAATTCAACATGGTGGCTTGCATTCCTACATGGGACCATGGTTCTCCAACCTACTTCAACATTATGGTCCACACTTATCCATGGGACCCTGGTATATGGATGTACACCCTAATAAAAAACATTGAGGACAACACTTTCATAAGGGGGATGGAATGTAGTGCAGCTAGAGAGGTAATAAGGGGGGCAGAGGGCCCATATCATTAATAGTCGAGGCTATTGAATGTAAGGTGGACTAGGTCCACTATATTATTAAATAAGGCCCACTATGATAGTTAGATATATTAGTAATAATAATAATAATAATCTATTTTTAAGGTCACGGCCAAGCCAGCACACCAAATTGTTGTATGAGACCCCCTTGTTTGTGGGACAAGGGACCCCCCTCTGCCTAGCGATTTGACTGGTAAAGTCTACAACGGTATACATACCCTACCCCCCTCTGGATTTGAACCTATGACCTCTTAAGAGGAAACATATTTTCTTAACCATTAGGCCCACTCAGGTTGTATATGAGCATATTAAATGTAAGAGGAGTTACTAGAAGGTTATATTTCTAGAAGGTTCCTCCTCTAGAATGTTCTTAGGTGGTTGATAGCACTATATAAAGGGGTTCAAGCAATGCAATGTGAACAAGAAGAGAAGTATTGTATTTGGAGCGTGTAGTACATTATGAGGTTTCCCCCTCGAAGATGCAAGTGAACAGAAGAGGATCCCTTCCATAATATGATCCATTGTATGGTGTTGCCCTACCTCAAGGGTTTTCATAATAATAAAGTGTTGGTTTTCTATACTGCGTTTGGATATTTTGTGGTGATTGTATTTGCATAACTTTGGTACTTAATACATAAGTCATTAACGAGACTTCAATGAAGCATTAATTAGAAATGGTTTACTCCAAAAAGTAATTGTGTGGAAAGTTCTAGAAAGACAAACCCTAACTACTTCAAGAATATTGAGAGGGGATTTTAAAAATTCAAGAGAAGGCATGATCCTGGAGTTGGCAATCAGAAGTTTATACAGTGGTGAAGAGTCTGCAAGAAGCAAAGCTCTATCTTTCCAAGATTTTGTGAACTAGTTTGCTAAAACTAGTCTCTCTACATCGTCTTATTTTCTGTTTCTTCCATCAAATCTTCCATGAATGTATGGAAAATATGAAGATTTGGGTCTGAGCAGTTGTTTCTCTTGAAATCTTTAGTAACCTTATAACATTTTGGGTCCAAAGGAGCAGATCCCTGCTTATAAAAAGAAAATGCAATTCATTTTATTTCATTTAATAGTCATTGATACCTTGTTGAAGTTGTTTTAGTTCTCTTGTTTTTGACATTATTGAACTTATCATATTGGGATATTTTTATAAATTTCTCCTCCAAAGAACTATTCAAGGCACTACATTAGTGATTTCTCAGACTTGAGTTGAAAGCATGTGATTTCAAATGTATTTCCTATGAAAATTGTTTCTGAGTTTTAATGAATTTATCATTTAAAGTTCTTTGAAGACCTATCCATTTGTTCATCTTGGGTCTGAGCAGTTCTTTTTCTTGAAATCTTCAGAAATCTTGTAACATTTTGGGTCCAAAACAACAGATCCCTGCTTGTAAAAAGCAAATGCAATTCATTTTAGTTCATGTAATAGTCATTGAGACCTTGTTGAAGTTGTTTCAGTTCTCTTGTTTCTAACATTATTGAACTTATCATATCGGGATATTTTTATAAATTTCTCTTGCAAAGAACTATTTGGGGCACTACATTAGTGATTTCTTAGATTTGAGTTGAAAGCATGTGATTTCAAATGTATTGTCTATGAAAATCGTTTTTGAGTTTTAATGAATTTATCATTTAAATTTCTTTGAAGGCCTATCCATTTGTTCATCTTGTAAAAGTCATGGCATATTCCAAGTTTATTTTATTTTATAAAAAAAAGAATGTTTGTTGAAGGGAGATTCCAAAACCTTGTAGACACAAATCTCTACCGGCACACTTTATCCTACCATTTCTTTAAATGATCTTATGTATATTTGTATAACTATATATAAAGGTTGTACATTTGTATATACAATTTTTCTTGGAAGATCTTTCGAGGTTTTCTCTTTAGCACTCACCCTTTACATTCATTGTAGAACCGTACAAAGAATATTCCAACATTTCAGCCAAAGAGGAGTACCACCTCTATAAAAACGCATGGGGATTCATATCCTCGTGGGTTTGTTGTTTAGATCTTGACCAATTCGAACATCAACACCCCTGCATGTCGAATGAGCATTTCTCCAAATTAGCATACAACTAGTGTTGTTGCAGGGTGCTCAAGACCTGTTGGACGTGCTAGAAATGCTATGCCCAAGTCCGACTGAAGATGAGGATGCCATCCAAATATATGACCACAAAAGAGTTTATGAACGACTACAAGATATCATCCATCATTCTCATGAATGTCATTGGAGCATTGGTCATTCCAAAAGGCATGACCAACCACTCAAAAAGGCCTTCTTTAGATTTGAAGGTGATCTTCCATACATTAGTCTATTTTATCGAAACCTAGTGGTAGCATAACTTTAGATCAATCTTACTAAAGAAATTGGCACCCTTAAGTTGATCAAGAAGATCGTCGATTCGAGGGATTAGGTATCATTTCTTGAAAGTGATTTTGTTCAGGGATCTATAGTCAATATAGAGTCACCATGTCCCATGCTTCTTTTGCACCAACACAATTGGGCTCCCACAAGGTGAGGAGTTGGGGAAAATGTGACCCTTTCAGATGAGATCATGAATTTGGCACTTGATATCCTCATTCTCTAGAAGGGAGCACCAGTATATTAGACCATTGGGTAAGGGTGCACTAGTTATAAAGTCAATGGAATGATTGGCATGACAGTGCATATGCATCCATGTAGTTGAAGCGAAGAGATATTTGTATTCCTCTACAAGCTTGTATACCTATTTATGTTGTGTAAGGAGACCATGTGTTGAAGTTGTGGTGGTCACACTAACCTTTTGTTCCCCTTCTTACCAAACCATGAAGAGGAAAAACTTTGCAGTCTATGAGATTATTTTTCAGCATTGTTTTGTCGAGATCAATGAAATTGCAATAGTCAAAACTACTTTAGGTACTTTGTAGGGCTGAACCACGAGAGTGATAATGACACTACGGGGTTGAGAATCATATACACCATGAAGTTTCCTATAATAAGGTTTTCCTAAAATAACATCACAAAATTCGAGTCGAGAAACATCACACAATACATCATCTTTGAAGGGCTTGATGTTGTAGGACAAACGACATCGTTGGTTGACGTGAAGGTCTTGTCCCTGTATCAACCAACCAATGGTGTATGATTGAAGGTGTGGCACCATAGACAAATTCAATCTCTTGATGACCTCATTTGAGATCAGGTTCTTCTATCTCTTTCTATCAACAATGAAATGCAGTGGGGTTCCCTTCACCCACATTTGTGAATGGAAGAGTCGCTCCCCTTCCTCAAGCTTCTCTAACTCATCAGGTTGGATCTTTGTAGTTGCGATGTAGCACTATGTTCTGCATTGATGATCCACTTTCCTTTATCCTGCTCCAAATCAGAGTCTGCATCAGGGTTCGACTCTTTTTCTTTAAGCTCGACCAACAATGATTGTTTTTATCGACATGCATCAATGTTGTGTGAGGGGATTTTGTGGAACTCGCACCATTTTCTAGTGTCCTTCTTCATCTTCCCATTACCCTTCTTTGCCTACAACTTGGACTAGTTGTATTGAGGTTGGACTTCCTTTCTCTATCCCTTTTTTTTTTAGTTAGGGCCACCTTTTCCATGCTTATATTATTACAAATTTGTAGACCCGAACTCTCGCTTATTCTGTTGCTTAAATTTCTACTCGATTTTGATATCATATCGATAAGTGTCTCCCAATGAGGATATGTCCAAGAAATACATTTTCATTTGGATGTACTTGTGTAGGTCACTGCGGTACTTCAGAACCAAGTGTTTCTCAGAGTCTTTAATACCCAACTTTGAGCGTAAGGTATGGAAGATGTTAGTGCACTCTGACACTGTTTGGTCTCTTTCTTGATGCAGGGTTGCCCATCTTGTGTACTGGTCATCATAGTTTTCGATAGGGTATATCTCCTCCTTAAGGGAATCAACAAAGGCCACCTAAGTGGGTCATGACTTGAATGCCATAGATTCATCTTCATTATGCCTCTCCCAGTGACATTCCCACCAATCTTTGACATGGGGGAGGGATTTAAAGAGAGCAAAGGTGATCTTTTCAGTGTTGATTTTTTTTTAATAGAGTAATACCCTTCTAATAAATTCAACCATTTCCAAAGCATATGCATCTATCTGACCTTAAAATAAGGGGATATTCAAGTTAACTTGTACCTTGAAGGGTGTTGCACCTCCGAAATGGCTACTTGTTGAAGGTGCCTCACCTGTCGTCGACAGTCATCAAAGGATATAAGAGAAGTTGTCCATCATCTCGCTCCATTGTTGCATGAGGGTTTCCTTGAGCAAGATTTTGAAAGGATATATGCTCTGTAATATCTCTTTTCTTCTGCCATGGGAGGTTGCTTGGGTCGGTGAGAGTAGTCGTCCTCTAGTGAAACTAGCTCGAGACCCAACTCTCTATACCCTGATTGATTTGTATTATTTTGGAATGAAATGAAGGTGGACATATAATAAGAAAATACACAGAGATATTGCAAGAAACACATAGATACAAAATACACAATTTCTATTAATGAAAGAAATGTACAAAAACTGTAAAAATACAAAGTGAATGAACTCGCTAGAATGGTGGCATCTTATCTCTGAGAAGAGATGTGACGGCTGCACTCATTCACAAGAAGATGTTTATGATGAGGCTCATAAGGCATTTTTAAAATAAAAAATTAATGAGAAAATCCTAAACATCCAAAACCCTAATCCCAGAAGATGAAACGCCAAAAGGTTTGTGGGCCCCGATTGGGGTAGTTGATACGTTAACTTCCCAAGGGTGTAACTTTTGCATACGATCTCTGTTTGGGGCTCATGATAACTCGTTGGAAAGGTCTAGCCAAGAAGTACACATTCCTACTGGGCCCAAGCAAGAGCCTTAAACTCTCGCTTGGTCCCCACGACATAAAAAAATGTCATTTAGGGCCTGAAAACAACCTCGAAAATTCGGGACCCAAAAAACCGTAGAAAAACTACCAAGGTGGAAAACTGCATTTTGAGCTAGTGGAATATGTGGGTGGCCATCGAGATCCACCTGGATCACTGACCTCATCGGGGACATGCACTGAGAAATAACAAGGAGTAGATTGCTTTGATACCACTAATCTGGGTTATATTGAGAATGAAATGGGATACAAACAAAACTATAGCAAAGAACACAAAAATACAGTGAAACCCAACTTCTATTAATGAATAAAATAACATAATATTGTAGAACACAAACTGACTAGAATGGTGGTAGATTATCTCTAAAGAGAAAGAGGTCTTGGCTACGCTCATTCATAACAATCTGATTACAAAGAGATTGAAAATGGCCTTTTATCATGAAGCCTAAAAGACAAAGAGGCAAAAACCATAAACATCAAAACCCTAACCCTACAAGATGAAACACCAAAAGTATTGTGGTACCAGAGGTGGTTAGTTGATACGTCAGCTTCTCGGGGGCACAAATTTTTCATAGGATCTTCATTTGGGGCGCATGATAACTCATTGGAAAGAACTATCTGAGGATTACAATTTTTTGCTAGAGCCAAGTGATGCTCTTTAAATGTCCAAAAAGCCACCTTTTAGGGCCTCAAAATGGCTCTAGAATTTTGGGACCCGAAAAACCATAGAAAAACTGCCAAGAAAATAGAGAATTGTTAAGTCAGTGGAAAAGGTGGGCGGCCACCGATATCCACTTGGATCATGGGATCACACTGAACATAAACCAGTGTTTGAATTGGCTTCATTTATGACCAAGATGGATTTTCTCAAAGATTGAGAGAGATGGAAATGAATGCTAATTATAGAGTTCATATTTGAAGATTGTTCAGAGCTAAGAGTCAGTGAGTAGACTTCTGCATTGCGGTAATAAGTGAGCTAGGAACCAAATTCAGATCCATATCAAGGACTAGATGTATAATCCAGAGCCATGAGCCATAGCAAGAGCCAGAGTCAAAGTTATATCCAAGAGCTAGAGTCAGAGCTACATTTCAGAGAAGCAGACAGAAGGTACATTGATCAATATTGGTTTCCTTTAAGCTTTTAGAGACCGAAAAGCTTCTCAATGGGGAGATGTGATCCGAAATGGATCCAAACCAACAAATGGTTGTAAGACTCAATACCTACAAGTCAATTCAACAATTTATGTAGGTGAGCAAATTACAAAAATCATTGAAAATGTTAAAAGTGAATAACATAAAGAAAAAAAATAGAGAATTAAATGAAATAAGAAAAATAGAATAGGAGAAAAGGATGAGGATTGGGAAATGAAGGGTCATGCTTGTTGGCCTTCCCCTTACCCCAAATATCGCTATTTATTCCATTGTTTTCACTCTCAAATGGATTTTTTTTAGCCAAGAGAGGAAGAGGCATAGAGAGCCAAGAGATGCAATGTACCAAATATTCTTGCAATGAGAATTGAGCCACCATTCAAAGTTGGTTTTCCCGTTTGGGTTTCCAAGGTAAAATTTTTATGTTTATAGTGTGTTTGATATTATGTGCTATGTTAAATTATATATGGGAGTTAATGGAAGTAGTTCTTTGTATTTAATTGTTTCCTGCGTTTATCTTAATTGCATGATAATCCATTTCCAAGTATATATTTGTTAAACTCACTCGAAATTTTATTCTCCATCAGCAATTGAAGAGGGCAAATAGGTTTGTGATGCCCATAGTTGGATTTACTCTGAGATTTGAAATCTATGGTTATAAAAAAAGAGTTGTTGCATTTTCTTAGCTAGTTTTCTAATCCCAACCCCTCATATTTAGTGATTACTCCTCTGGCAAGCCATCGAGCACTCTAATGGAGTCGTATGCATTCCTTTTGTTGCCTGTGATTTCTCAAATTGTGTGGATAGGTAATTTAAGATGGTTTTTGCTAAAGGTGTGTGGGATTGATACCACTGAAAATCCCTCTCTCCCATTGAAAATCAATCTTGCTTTGAATTCCACTACTTCTCAACATATCCGACTTGACTTCTTCAATGAACAACTCTGTGTGTGAAATAGATTTGATGTAATACTACAAAAGACAATTAATGGTCTCAATATTTAAGTTGATCTTGCAACCACTTTGAGTGAGGTGTTTATGTATTGTTCTTTTTAGATTTGATCAAATTTACATCATAAAATCTTGTCAACATGTTTTCATCGTGATATAGTAAACTTGCAAATGTTAGTCATGACCCTTTGGTGTTATGAAGCATTTGAAACTGCCTAAAAAGGGAATTCAACACAATGCTTGATGATTAAACTTTGTCATTGCCGAGTTAGATATTTAAGAGCTTTAGTTTCTAGATGGTTTGTTACAATCTGGAAGTTTGATGATAAAGATTAGATGACTAGGCATGCTCACAGAGAAGCTTCTGGCAGATATTCACAACAACTACTCTACTCTAAATCGTCATGTCCAAAAATGTCTCTCGGGGTCAGAGAAGATACACGAGTGAAGTCGACATGCTTCAAACAAATCGATAGTCTGATCCTTGTTTAGCTTATTTTCCAAAAGGATCAAACTCTCCACACTTCCCATGTGATCATTCAAATATTATGGATCAAGTTGGTTAGGTATGTATGTTGTGGTGATGAAGGCATCATGATCATTCATATATCATAAAGATTGCAAATCCTATCCTTTACTAGATGAAGAGAGGGAACAACCATTCCAAGGAAACAAAGCCCTGCAATCATAGACATTTGAAGAGGCCTAGAATTTGACGTCCGACAATTACAATGAGCATAGATGGCCCTATTCTTATTCTTATTGCAAATTGAGTATGGGGACATATTCAAAGTTACTTTAGAGCAACGAGTTCCACAACATAAGAAAAAGGTTTTGGTTTGATAGGAATGCAAATATAGTGGTAATGAGATAGGTTTGCCCTACAAGTTGAATTGGGCTAACATTTCTTGTCCATGAATAAGAAGACAAGCCCGAATACATGTAAACTATCTCTAAGATTGGAGGAGAAGTGAGAGAGATTATTTGGTTGAAACTTGAAGAAGACACAGAGCTCAATGCCTATAGCAAAGCAGCTAAGCATTGAAACCAAACATAAATCGAACCTTTCAAACATGTCGATGAATGAATAGTGATAGAAGAAGTTTGAGTCAAATCCTGAGTTGATTGGCATTTGCCTTGGCCTTACATAGTCAACTAGTAAACCCATCCTTACATGTCATTCAACAATAAGGAGTAGGGAAGTTTCCTTCATAATTGCATTGAGCTCAAAATCCCTAGAGAGCAATTCTAAGAACAAAGCACTTGACTTCCAATAGAGTCACTAATCGCAATATGAGTTTACACTTAAAACTACATAAGACAACCAAACACTCAAACTTGGAGCCAACCAACATATAATCCTTGTGTGCCTATTGAAGGATAGTGAATAGAGAGGTTTGTAGTTGGATGTTTGCATACAGGTTACACTGAAGAATGAGGATTGTAGCCATCAAAAGAATAGAGATCCTTGTATAGAGTAGAGGAATAAAGATCCTAGTACATGACAAAGGAACAAATAACAAAAGTAAATTTCGTAGAGGATCTGTGTTGTTGAAGTGTATGGGCTATATAAGTCCCTCGTTTACAAATCAACTGCTCATCTAACCACTTCTTTAAATGATAGCCTACCTATCGTAGAAGATGGCCTCTATGGTGGCCTTTTTATTTCCTAGTTGACAAAGACGGGGTAAAGCAGATAAGGGAGTTGAGTGTTTGAGAAAAATGGAATATACTAGGGTCCATCCTGGTGAATGAGGCATGTCTCAACCTAGAGGACAAGGGAGATCAAGTAGAGGTAGTAGAGGGTCCTCAACAAGCCATTGGTGTGGGGGGGGCAACCACCATGTCACAAAAAGTAGTAATATAGCTAATGTTGTTAGTTTAGGATTGGTCAAAGGCTATAGAGGCATAGAGGATAGCCAAGGGATTCAATGATAGGCACAAAGTTGCTATGATTTGACTCCTTGAAGTAGATGTGAGAAAGGTCTAAGATAAGAAGGGGAACACTACTAATTCCAAGATTGATGCAGAGTTGGTTGGCATTGTGTCGAACATAGGCTTCTCCAAGAGTCATAATATAATACTCACACTCACCTTAGATTCATATTGGTACATCAAATAGCTCATAGCCATGAACATAGATGAAAGAGAGGAGAACAACAACAATGCTTTGCAAAACATACAAGTTAAATTAAAAGAACTCAAAGATAACCACCCTTTTCTCCTCTAGTCCATCCAAGGTTGAGAAAATATTTTAGGTGAGGATATCTCTCAGAAGGAAGTAGAGTAGCCATTGGGTATAGACCCCTTCCACCCCATCCCTCTAGATGATGAAGATGATTAAGCATGTGAGAACTCTGGTTCCATCTCCCCTCCATGGTTATGTTTTTTTGTTTTTTCTAGTTTTGGGTTTAGAGGTTATAGGCCAATCTATTTGGAATAATCTATTTTTTTGTATAAGCACAAAAATTAGAGCCATAGGCTAGACTACGATACATATGTTTGTTGTAGTATGTTTTTCAGATGTCAAGGCCATATATCTCTTCTTCCTCTCTGATCCTAATATTATTTGCTTCAACACTCTTGGTCCCTTTATCATCCTATGTTTTGAAGTTTGGGTGTCCCATGGTTATTGATCAAGATATAACAAAGCACAATCTCCTAATGGATAAATCTTGGTAGAACTGTCTAATGCCAAAGGTGAATTATCCTCAAACTTCCTTCATGGATTTAATCTTTATTCCAACCCAAATATTATTGTTGGTGGTGTTTTTGTGGTCATCTTTAGAACTCAGGAAAAATTACCTTAATCAACAAATAAATTCAAACATTATTCAAGATAGATTATAAAGCTAGGGATGTTCTACATCATAATGCACTAGATGGAAAATGTGAACATTGTGATCACATAGTTTTTGATAAATAAACCATTGATGATTTTTGGGATCCTTTTCTTTTCTTCCACTCTTTCTTTCTCCTTTCCCACACTCCACTCCACTTCGCTCTTCCACTTCTCCTTCTTATGTTCTTCATGTATTCAACATTCTTCTATATGCAACACCTACTACATGCCCTCAACATTGAGATCTCCTTCCAATTAACCTTCATCGCCATCATCTCTTTTGTGATCTATTGCCATTCTCTCCCACTAGAATTTATTGCCTCAATTTGTTCTAGCTCAATTTTTCTTACTGCCCCCTTACTCCCTCTCATGCACCAATACTAACATCTGCTACAACTCTAAATTAATTCCCATAATTTATTTAGACAATATCACTATTGCTTTCTACTCAAGCATCACCTCATTCTTCTCTTTAGATGCAACCACTTCTCTATCATCATTTTTTAAATCTACTTTACCTTCTCTCTATACGTCTTGTTCGTCTTCTTTTCTCACTGGCATCACCACTTCCTACTACGACTTCTTCATCTTCACTTTATAACCTTGCAATGCTTCATATTTAAGTTTCATATGTTTCTATGCTATACTACTATTATGCATCTTTACGTATGTACCTTCTTTGCTTTGGAAACATTCTTATTGAATCTTTTCTTTAGTTTGCTTTTGCACTCTTTCAAGTAGAACATTGCTTTCTTGAACTTACTCCACCTCATCTTTCATATTCTTGTTTGTTTCACTTTCTTTACCTGTAAATGTACCAACATTCAAACAATTATGGGAATTAACAACTCCCCGTGCACCTCTTCATTATTGCATCTACTACAACATCATCTCCTTACAACTCCACTGCTACAACAACACCCTTCATCTATAACTTGTTTATTGTAGTCTCTCTTTCAACATCCTTCTTTGGCATATTTTCAATTTCATGCACCTCACTCTCATCTACATCATTCATACCAACAACAACGAGGAGAACTTCTTTTACTTTCTCCTTTCTTTGCGTGCTCTCTTGCTTTCTTCATTTGCTTCTCTTTAAAATTCAAGGCTAAATGAGAAATACCTTTAAATGAATGCATCATCTCTCTCTATAATTTATTTCTCATGGACCAATTAAGACAATTTATAAACATAGTGGTCTTCTCCTCGCCATCTCTTACAATACCAACTCTCAAATTCACTTTACAAAAATCTTTAAGATAATCTTCTACGCATCTATCATTTTGCTTCAATTCTTCTATTCTTCGAAGCATTTTCACAGTGTATTCATAAGTGACAAACTTGCCTCTTAACTTGGTGATAATCTTCTTCCAATGATGGATCTTGTCTTTATCTCTTCTCCTTTTATACATCTTCAATTTTTCTCACCACATGTATGAATAACTTCTCAAACTTTCGCATGCAATCTCTATTCCGTGGGGTTCTTCAACTGCATGGCATTCAAAATAACAATGCATGTCTTCAATCCATTCCAACAAATCTTTTGGGTTCAAAATTCCACAAAGTTTAGACATCTCCATCTTTTGCACTTCCTCTGGTTCTTATCTCCATTATTCCTCTTCATTTGCATCACTCTTCCAGATACTTTCGTCATGACTCTTCCTTTCTAAAGGGCCAATTCAAAGGCATCTATTCACTTCCACATTTTCAAAAACAATTCTTTAACTTTTGTTACAACATCTTCCCCATTTATTATATTATCTCTATCTCTACCTCTACCTCTACCTCTACCCCTCACAAGAAAAAAACATATTCCTATCATCTTGTGTTCTTCAACATGTCCACTCTCAATGCTACTGTTTTTTGTCTCATGTAGGCTATCTCACAGTCGACATATTTGCCTAGATCTTCTCCTTCACACAATCATTCTCTTTTCACAACTACAAGTTCTTCCTACTCTCATACCACTTGATGTAGCACCTAGAGACCTATAATCAAAGCCACATAGCAAAAGCTCTCACAACATACAATAACAAATACAATATTAAAACAATACAGAATTCAAAATACTAGAATCCAAACCATCTGTGTTTGGGTATATTTTAATTCACATAATTTTAACCAACATTGTTATGTCCCTGCCATAGAAGGGACATTATGTTTCGAGCTATTTCCATTATTTGGGAGCATGATTCCCGAAGCATTATTACATAGTTTAACCTAAAGTTTCTTACCATGACGTTTGCATAGGATTCCAGAGCCAGGAGGGTGGCAGCGGGATGTCGTCGGCCTCATTAATTATTTTCCTCGGCCATTGGTTCGTTTCTCTACACTCATGCCCTACAACGCAACACCGAAACATGGCGTGGCCATCTACATGTCCTTTATGTGTGCCCTCATCTTAACAATTTATACGCACCTCCAATTTATTTAAATGCTACTACCGCCATCTTCTCTAGACTCCAGAGTTAAAGATACTTGCAATTTACAGGCTCTTCTTTCTGCCCTTTGTTACACTGATTTTGTCGTAGCCATGCTGCAGGGGGGTTTGTTTTGTTTGATCAATTGTAGGTGTTTATTTGTAGGAGAATTCCCAGTATATATTACTACACACTTCATATAGAAGCCAAGCATTTGCAAAGGTCTCGTTCTGCTCAGTGCTTCGTTCGTTCCTTTTCTCTATCTCGATCCAGCTTTTGTTCTGAGGACACTCTCACTGAATATATTAAGCTTTTGTTTTAAGAGGTGTCTCTAAAACTCGTCTTTAGTTTATGTTGCTTAAATTGTGAATAAAATTTATTTAACTAGTAAGGTAAGCAACTGTGGGGAGAGGAGGAGAGTCTCATGTGAGATCTTACAATGTCGTCTTAGGGATTTAGTCTAGTGAAGTACAAATATATGTTGCGTTGGATGTCAAGGGCCAAATATGCATTATTTAACTGGTATCGCCATCATTTGATTGTAGATAATAGATTGAGGGGTTAAATTAGTGCGTTGTTGAATCCAGTGGTGCTTCTCTGTCCGTTCGTTTGTTGTTTTTCTATCCAGTTTTGTTAGGGGACACCATTTGCTAAATATTATATTAAGAAGTGCATCTTCAGAGGTGACTATAATACTCATCTTTAGTTTCTATGTGAACCAATTGTATTCAACTGATAGCATTATCAATTCTGGGAAGGGGAGTTGTGTGAGAGTGATTTTACAAGGACGCCCTAGGGATTCAGTCCAGTGGACAAATATATGATAGCCCTTGGCTTGGACAAATGTGGTGAGTAGTGCTTCTACCCAATTCATAACAGATGTCACCAGTTGAAGTAAAGTAAACCTACAATACTCAAAGCTATCAGCCTAACCTTTGTTAAGGTATCATAAACCCCTTTGTTATCTTTGGTAATCCCAATCTTGCTAATTAACAAATAACCTAAGGAAAAATGTTGAATGGAATGTTTTTGTTCAACGTTAAACTTTGACCCAACACTAATAATTATAACTTTTACAAAATTGTTCGAAAAAAATCATCTTATTTGAAAAGTCAAATCGATATTTTGATGGAGATTAGCCACATTTTAACTTATTAAACTTGATTGTATCAAATTAATTAGAAGTTGTCCCGGATGGTGCAAATAAAAACCATAATAAAGAGTTGTGGTTGAATGCAATTCCTGAAGGACATTTATCATAAACATGTTAATGGAGTGGAGTAGCAGTGAGATGAGGGTTAAGACTCAAGACCACTTGTATGCTAGAACAAAAATCAAAGGTAGATATTCAGTGCATAGGGAACATGGTGATGGAGTCATATATATCACCGAGTGAACGCTTTTGCATTGGCTTAGGTGAAGAATGAATCTGGTTGATTTTAAAGTAAAAACTACTCTCAAGCATAGTAGAGGCAGAGAATCTCTACATTGGCTTAGGTGAAGAATTATATTGGCTAAAAAGTAAAAAAATGCTATGAAGCAAAGTAGAGGCAGAGAATCTCTCCATCATATAAGATTTGTTGTACATCAAACATTCTTGTTTTTGTCTTGAAAAACAAGACATATTATCTTCACTAAAATACAAGTCTATGGACATGTCATCTTCATCCAAAGAGAAGACAGGTTGAACATGCCATAAGAGGGAATGCATCTTTGTATTACCATTATTAATTTTCCATATTAGGAGTAGCAGCCMTGCCCACCAAAATATTAAAAACAGGGAAAATATTACCATTAATATTATTTCAAACAATAAGCAACTTAAAAACAAGAAGCACAAACCACAAATTAGATTACCAGTTGTGAGAAAAATTACAAGTATAGACATATTTCTTTTCCATCAATAAAAAATTGAGTCTCYAGTTATTAACTTGTCCACTAATTGACGTTAGTTATATTGGATTCTATCGAAACCCTGCGAACAATAAGTTTGCAATCCGTTTGCAGTGTTCTAAACATATAATTATGATGGAGATCTACAATAGATGATGGCTTTTTCATCTTTGGGAAGTAGTTATATTTACAGTAACCTTCAAAATATGATTAGAAGTTGAAAGGTTTCATAGTATAGATAAGTATCTAGTCGCAGACAAAATTTGTTTGAAGAAGTTCTAGGTTTTGTACTTTCATGCAGCTATTACCAAATCATATAACTCAAATCAATGGTTGGATAAATCACAATTTTGCATTGCTCACCAAATCATATAACTCAATTGTTGGAAAAATCACAATTTTGCATTGTTCAAATTGTGTTTTCACAATTGCTCAAATAGTGTTTTTTCACTACATAAATAGATTGAATGCCCTAAAAAACTTCCAAACTTCCAGGGCACCCAAAATACTTCCAAACTTCCAGGGCACCCCAAATACGTAATCACATCCTTGAAAGAGACTCCATTGCCGACCTCTAAACATAAGCACATAACCAACATGAGATATGAGTCTTTGAAAATATTTTAGTCAAACAATAGAGAGTGGTGATCAAGTTGTTTACCTTGATGAAAAGTTGTCACTAGTTTATCGTGATCCCCTACAAGAGTCATTGTTAGTATTTTAGATCTACCATGTAATTGTCAAAGTGCATCCACAGGAGTAAGGTTCTCCCTATGAGAGACCTAAGCATGATTTGAAAATTGACTAAATCATCGAAACCCTCACGAATTAAAGCTTCCCCATCAAATTTCTTGATACCATGCATTTCACGAAGCACTTACTGAATACGCATTTCTTCAAACACTTTTCTTTTAAATATTTCATCAAACACTTTTATTGCATACAATTCATACTTGGTGAGCATTCTTGTAATGAGAAAATATGGTACTCATGCATGTCTTTAGAAGAATCAAGTGTGACATCTCTGCTAAAAAGATCAATACATAGAAATTCGTAACTACCTCAACCATATAACTATATTTTGGATACAAATCCTACCCCTTTGTCATATCACAAAAAAAATATGCAAAAATAATGCTTCCTCGCTTTGGAAATACAAGCTATGAACCCATACAAAGTGTCATATCACAAAAAAAGGTATGCAAAAATAATGCTTCCTCGCTTTGGAAATCCAAGTTATGAACCCACTCCTACAGATTCTATTTGATTCATTAAAGGAAGAACTATCTCTGTAATGACTATAAAATATTTACGTGATCATGTTTTCCAAGTTGAGTCAATAAGTGAGCATCTCTGGAAAAAGTTCCTGAGGAGGGTGCAATGAAATCTTAAAAAATGTCTTAGGAGGGCACAATGCCCCTCAAACCCTAGAGATAGGGCGTACCAAAAAAACCTGGCTGTAAACCCCTGAGGGAAAAAATGAAGTGAAACCCTATTAGGTCTCTACAGGATGTGTGGAGGCCCTGAGCACTTTAATCCCAGGGTGGTATACGATAGTATTCACGGTCGTGTTTCTGGAAGAGTGAATCTTAGGCGTGGTGTGGTGTCGTCTCCCTCCTGATGTCGTTCAAGCGCCTTAAATATTCCTACATGATTAGCCAAGATATAAACAAGTGGCAGGGACATTGTCACATGTGGCTTGTTGAATCAGTTGTGTATTCATTGATAAAGAGCTCTATAGGCAAAAAGATGGGCTTTTGAAGACTTCGTTGTCATGGCCAAAGACAAAATGACATGTGCCAACCTCGTATTGTTCCTTGTTACTGTGACTGATCAGGTGGCAAAGCCCTCATTTACAGTCTTTCTCCATCTCCAAATCATGAAGCCTTTGTATCACAAGATGGGAAATTTTATTGCTAATCGTCGACAGTACAAATTTTACCAATCATCGAGGGCAATTTTCTTGCAAATCGTCGAAAGTAAAGTGAGGCTAGGGTGTCGATTCAAAGGTCGAATTCACAGTGTTGAGGATAAAAGAGTTTAAGGAGTCAATTGAAAGAACATAGTTCAAGGCGTCGATGTAAGGTAAATCAAAACACCGCTTTAGAAGACAATTTTGGGCACCGATCAGAGAGCTCTTTCAAGGCATCGGTTTAGGAGAAAAACTCAACACCGATAGACTCATCGTCACACAAGAAAAAACTAAAGTTTATTTTAACTTGCTTGATTCATTCTTTTGGCATTGTTTAAAAGTTCTATAGTCCCTCAGAAGTCTTGCCCTCTAATGCTTTTCAGTGTGTGTCCAAAGAGGTCTTGGCTACCGTCATATAACTCCAACAATTTTTCCTAGTAAGACAATTGCTTGCATGGTTTTTCTTCTTCACACAGTATGGATAACATTCTTTCCTTTCATTTCCTTTGTTTTTGCTCACTCTCCCTTCCCCCAAACTCAACTCTCTCCTTTACTCAAATTTCTCTCCCTTTTTCCCATGCATGCTTGACTCTCACAATTCCCCAACTTGATTGTACTCAACCCATACTTTCAGGACCTGGGTGAGATGACTCCTTCACCTATCTATTACGTGCATTCAATGCTAGCATTCCCATCTTGAGGGTACTTTGTCCATGTCTTCGTAACTAAGGAGGTGACTTCTTCCACCAACCCCCTTGCATTCAATGATCGGGTTATGGATAAGTCAAAGGAAAAAAATAAATGTTAATCACAGAAAATGATTTAGAAAGGTGGCTTGAGATTTTTGACATGTAGAACCCCCTTTAGTCCCTCTCCTCCCTCCCGCCTCCTCTTTTCCCCACTTGTGGTATCATAACCCCTATAAGCCTTATGCTCAATCAACCATTTTGGTTTCTTTATTAACTAAAAACAAAATATATACAACGTTCAATATTTTAGATAACCATGATATGATAATAAGATATCCATGATGAAATAAAATGAGTGCTAAACACAATTAATTACAAATTAATCAGAAGATCAAAATCGAAACATTATAAAGGATGGGTTTCATACCCCCTTTTTTTAAGCTTCGTATTTTCTTTCTTCTTATTCTCCCCAAATTTTGAGTCTTCATAAACCATTGGGAACTAGGCCAATTAACCACTAATCCTTTCTATGTCATATGTGCTATAGACCTCTACACTAAGTACTGAACCCCTCTCAGCATTAGGCCCTTAGGTCTCTTTGCATCAAACACTTAATTACAAATAATATTACTTTCATTCCTTTTATACTCATGGTTAATGGGGTCTACCATTATCATTGGGCCCTTAAGGATTTTATCCCACATGCTTCGATGCTTCGAGGTAAGTTTACTTTGTCGGGGACTCGCACCCCCTTTTGACTTTACCAAGAATTACAATCATCCCTCCAATATCCAATATGGGCTAATACTTAAATTGGTGTTGTTGTGGGTCCCATATCATACATGTGTCAACATCTTACAATCGTTTCCTTTATGAAACCGTCCAATTGTCATCCATACTTCGAGATCAAATGTACAAGGGTTCTAATATGCAGAAATTTCAATAACTTTTGAATTTTTCTTTGTTAGTCCCTGTAGAAGGCCTGGACTATAGTGATTGATTTGTCGTTGACCATCAATTAGTTCAGCTTGACTAAAAAATACTTTTCCATTCTCCAATGTTATACATAGGATGAATAAAATAGTTATTCTTTTACAATATTTAAATTACATTTAAAAACAATCCTATTGGCTAATAGGTTCAAAGTCTTATTGCCAAACTTATACCAGCTAAGTTTTATAACCTAAAGTTTTGATTGTTATAGCCGAGCTTCTAACTTATGTGTTTTATAAGCGAACTTTAAACTACAAAGATCTATTTATTTAAATATACTACATGTTCTTTAAATATAGTACAATTATTTGCCTGACAAATGACAAATGACAAATGATGTCAGTGTAAGTGAATTAAATCTTATGCTTTATCAATGCACCACCTTTTGTTATCAATGCATTGTTTTACTTTTTCTCTAATAATGCCCCCCCATTCCGACAAATTTCAATGCACATGCATAGCTCCAAATAACAAGAGCTATACCACTGCAACTACACTTCTATCATGTCTCAGTGAAAATGTTTTTCTCCTGGATTGAAATTGTTTTTTGTTGAAGAAGAATCCACAGTCTGAATAGCCTGAAACAGATTACCTTCTAGATGAGGAATCTACCCTTCTAGATTGAGAAACTTCCTTCAATGCTTAGATCGAGAGGTAGACTGCATTACATAGTCGTAAGGTCTATGCTATACTATTTAGACCATTGAAAGAAATATTGAAAGAAATATTAGTGAAAAGAAAGTACATAACAATTTGTATTTAGATACACTGCATTACATAGTGGACTCCATTACATAGTGGTAAGCTCTATGTTATAATATTTAGAGCATTGAAAGAAATATTAGTTAAAAAAAAGGTATAGAACAATGTAGATTCATATTCATTTTAATAACTTAAATTTTAAATTATGTCTTAGTTTCCTTTCATCCTTGACAAAGAGAAATTTTACCATAGGTTCTGAAATGCCTAACTGATCTCCGCTCTTGTGTATGCCTTTGTTACTGGTGGATCTAGTGACTTGATAGGAGAATGTTATTTGGATCAGGATGAGAAGATCCAACTCCTTATGTTCTTGTGCATGCAGTGAGAATCCATGTGACTGTTATTCTTATTATTATTATTGGCCATGGGCTTCTCAAGCACTTTTGGTTTATCATTCCTTATAATATCGTGGTCCTGGCTTATTTTAAAACTGGTAATAATGAATTAACCGAGCAACCTCAACTTTAGTGTTTACATTTTGTAATTCATTCATGTTAACCAAACAACCTCAATTTTTTTCTACCGGATCGGATTGTGATGGTTCACTTATTTCTTTTTCACTTCATTCACATGATGAGAAATTGTTTGGCAATGATGGAGTAGTCCTAGCCAAAGAAGGTCGGCTTCCTAAGGGCCTATGTTTGTGAAACTCCAACTAGATCTGGTGGTGTTGCTACCTTAGCCACTGACCATGATGTTGGAAAAATAAATAACTTGAAATGATTGGAAAGTTCAAAAAACAATGAGATATTATATATGATAGTTGAGATATTATATATGATAGTTATCATTGATTGGAAAGTAAAAAATATGTTACCTACTCGCATATGCCTTATTCTTACCTGAATATTCTTTGGTAAAGGCCTCAATCGTTCCTCCTTTCCATCATCAAGTTGTGAATATACATGTTGATTTTCGTCCAAGTATTCCAAATAATTTGCGAGGACAGGCACAAACATCATGTCCCCTTCCACCCTTGCTGAGTAAAAACACAGGTAACCTTACTCGACCCATTAAAGCACAAAAAAAGTACACACTTTTTATGAGTGCCCTTTAGGGCTAATAAAGAGTCCCTTCTCACGGATAGAGGAGGTGAAGCCTCCTCTCAAGGTCGCATCGCCTCAAGTCGACTTCGGCCTCTCACGGATCAAGTCGCATCGCCTCATTTCGCATCGCCTCCAGGCTCAATAAGTTTGACCTTCTCGAACTTCGCCTTCACACGAATCAAGTCGCATCGCCTCATGTCGCATCGCCTCTTATCATGGATAGAGTCTTAGCCTCTTATCACGGATCAAGTCGCATCGCCTCATGATGTCGCCTCAAGTCGCTCTCCCTTGTGTTTTGAGCTTTCATGTAAGTAGCAACCCGCCTTCATATAAGTTTATGGCATTACCTGGTCTTATCTCGGCGCAGACATCAAGCTCTAGCTTGGTCAAAGACTCCATCTGCGCTCTAGGATTCTCATCCTAGTGTCTGTAAGAGGAATTACCTCCCTGGCGTCTTTAAGAGGTTATGAAGGCTGGGTCTTATCAACCGCCTTGCGGAGGCCTATTGCTTCAGGAATGACCGGATTACTATAGCACAGGTGTGCCTGGACGTATTTCTGGTTGTTTTGTGTAAATGACCTGGCTTTACATGCCTCTCACTGTTGGGTTTTAAGACGCACTTAACTCCAATTCAACCAAGCCGCTAGGTGTGGCTTCCTAGTCTAGCAATGAAGCGATCAGTGCCCGACAAAGCGCCAATCCTGGCGCCAAGCTGAGCAAGGCTCAGCAATAAGCTCCACGGACCCTTTGACCCTCCACTTTAGAGGTGCTCACCAGACAAAGGTAATCCGGTGAGGAATCTCGAGGGCCCTCACTTGCTGGACTCAAGTAAGAGGATGCTGAGACACCAAGTTCCCCTCTTTAGGATGCGCTAGATGCCAAGCAAAGCTAGGTGCTAGGGTAGGTGCCTAGCAAGGCAAAGTCGCTCTCAGCGCAAGTCTAGGATCCAATCAAGGGCTTCACGCCTTACCTGTATAAGAGTCATGTCATGGTACGCTCATTCCTACCTGAATAAGAGTCATGGCATGGTACGCTCATTCCTACCAGTATAAGAGTCATGGCATGGTACGCTCATATCTACCAGTATAATACTCATGGGCAGGAATGCTCATCCCTATTATTCGATTAGTGATAGGAGGCTACGCTCAACTTTGCCGAGTACAAAGTATGTCCCTATATATTTACCTCGCTAATTGAGCCGAAGGTAAGCCTTTGTTCTAACGGATATAGGGACATACTTTATAACTTGCATACTTTATACTTTATAACGGATCCCACACACAACATCCCTTTATACCATCATCATAACTTGCAGAGATATAAAACAAGCAGGAATTCAGAAACAAAGATTTTAAGTCTGGAAATGCTTTACCACTTACTAGTACCTGCAATTCTTTCTTGCTCTTATAACCTTAATGCTTCTGCCATAAACAAGAAGATACATATGTCACTTCAGATGCCGCTTCAATACTCCCTTCCAGCTTATAAAGGTTATCAACCTTTGTTGCCTTCATCACTACTAAATTACCTTTCGACACTATGAGAGCTCCACCTTGACCTGTATACTTATATCCACAAGAATCCAACACTCCTAATGAAATCAAATTTGATTTAAGCTCAGGTACATATCTAACATCCTTTAATTCTCTAACAATACCATCGAACATCTTGATTCTAATACTGCCAACCCCAAGAGTTTTACAGCGAATACCATTTCCCATAAACACTACACCCTCATCAACAGATTGGTAAGAAAAGAACCAATTTCTATGTGAGCACATGTGGTGGGAGGCACCTGAATCTAACTGTCATTCTTATTGATATTGTAAATTACTAGAAACGAATAAAACTTGGTCAATCATACTTGAATTTGTTACAGACAAAGTTGCTTCCTTTGTAGAGTTTTCCTCAAATTCCTTTCTCTTCCAGCAATCTTTCTTGAGATGAAATGTTTTGCCACAGTACCATCATTTTGCTTTACCCTTTCTGTGTCTTGACTTAGATCGGAAATAACTTCTCTCATTCTTCTCTGTGGTTCGACCTCTGATCAGCATCGCCTCTGAAGTTGAGACTTCTTTACTATATTTTCTCCTCATCTCCTCAGCCAACAAAGCTCCCACAATAGAGTCATAATCTAAAACTTCTGTTGAGCTAAAGCTAATATAGGTGACTAGATTATCCCAAGACTCAGGCAACAAACACAATAGTGTAATAGCGTTATCTTCATCTTCGAATTTAACTTCCATACTAGTCAATTGAACTATAAGGGTATTGAAGGTATTTAAATGGTCAACGACTTTTGTACCTTCTTTCATCCGCAAATTGTACAGTTGTTTCTTCAAGTAGATTCTGCTCGTCAAGGATTTCGTCATATATAGACTTTCCAACTTCGTCCACAAACCGACTGTTGTCTTCTCCGAGGCAATACTGAACAGAACATCATCGGCCAAACACAGGTGTATGGCACTCAATGCTCTCGCATCCATCTTATCCTAGTCATCATCTGTTATGGTCGCGGGTTGCTTTGCTTTTCCCAAAAGCGCCTTCACCACGCCTTGTTGCATGAGCAGATCGTGCATCTTGAGCTTCCAGAGCTCAAAGTTGTTTTTACCACTAAACTTTTCAACTTCAAACTTCGAACTCTGCATCTTAGCCATTTACACAAAAAATCTCCTAATATCCACTGCTTATAAAACCCAAGACCTTTTTAAAATAATATAACCTTATACTCAAAAAGTTGAACCCAAAAACAATTAATGGTAAATTTTATTTTTTTTAAATATATAAAAACATTTTTATATCTTAATAAAAAAAACCTTTTATTAAGTCCACCAAGAAACTCCAACTCTTTAAAATAATAGTGAAATTACTATTTAACTATGCCCTATGATGTCATACCTTAAACCCTTTTTACTTTAACTCACCCACGGCTATTCCTTCATACTTCATGACCATGCTTTATATTTCAAACTAAAAAACCATTTGAATCAATTTAAAAGGAGATTGCGGCTTTGTTTTATGCCATACCATAAAGTATGTGAATACATTAAAGGAGATTTGCGTGTCCTTTTTTATTTAATGGAGTCGCCGCCGCAACTCACACTACCACTGGATCACGGGAAGTCCGCACCTCTCGCACACTTGGAATGCGATGATCGTTCAAGATCTACGCACTTTTCTTCAAACTCTAACCGCGGAAATTTCTGCAATTTTTCACTAGCGCAACGCTGAGTAGTATGTCGTCGCACCCTTTCAGGAGGGACCTATGATGATGTAGAAATCTACGCATCTTACTTTTGCGGCTCTAATAATTTGAAGCTCCTCCAACCAGCTCTAACCAAGCTCTGATACCATTTGTTAGAATTGTCAATGCAGAAAACACAATTCTCAATGATAATTAACAATCACACACATAAGAAATAGAGACAGGGATTTCACGTGGTTTACCCAAACATTGGGCTACGTCCACCAAGAATAGGCATCGGTTGTCTTATTATTTGGATTATTGAGATTACATCAAATTTCCAAGTCTCTCATACACTCAGTCTCTCACAATCGTTTTTGCCTCTACGAGCTTACATGTATTTATACATTCACACAAGAAACTGAATATTAAATGCAATCCCTGTCCATATTCTAACTTGGTCTATTTGGTTGTAATCAACGCAGAATAATATGATCTAAATCTATTCTTGAGAATTCGTTGTCACCAAATCCCAACACAGATAACAAATGCCAAAAAAAGATTTTGAAAAAAAAAAATTGTGACATGAAAAACTTGTAGATGGGCTACTAACTTAAATTCCCCTGATTAATTTACAATGTGAAATGGACCTTATCTTTACTAAATTGTTTGACAAAGAATGTTGTGCAAAGTTGTAGACAAATCAAAGGATAAAGAATATTGTGCAAAGGGGCACTAAGGTTGGAAGTGCCTTTTATTAATCCTAGCTTCATATATTGTGATAGACTTTAAGTTTTGATTTTAATTTCTCAGTTAATATGAAGTTACCTATGTGGATAAGTTGAGATTAGTATGAATATGACACCTAATTGTAAATGGACAAATGGTCCATACTGATTCCAAACATCGAATTTAACACACACTCATGTTAATTAGTTAATTAGGACAAACGGTTCATACAGATCCCCAACATCAAAGTTAACACACGCTCATGTTAATTAGTTAATTAAAGGGAAAATAGAGTAAATACTAATAGGTAAGGTGAAATAAAGATTACCCCACAACATTTTGGTATAAAAAAAGTGTAAAACAAAGTATTTATAGAGAATTTAATCTTAATAACTACAAAAATTTGAAAAGAAAAGAAAAAAAGAGTCGGTTTTATTATCAGGTCACTCCAAAGAAAGCAACATCCTCTCTCCTTGCCAAGACCGAGCCACCAACATTTCCATTTCCAACCCACACCTAGCTCGATCGAACCGGGGCCCAATCGAAAAGATCTTAGGTTTTCATTATCTAATTTCCAACCCACGCTCCTCTCAACCCGTCGCTCACCTTCTAATCGATTGATGTGAGGTTGAGGAGAATTGACCCCCCTATCCATTCCAATCCCACCCAAATGATAAATGAATACTGACCAAGGCACGCTGAACCCGCCAGCCTTGCGAGCTACTAAATAGATATGAATAAATTAGGCCCAACAACCGCATCCAGAACGTTCATGAGACTAATGTTTATGGTGCTCTTGGTCCTCACGGAGCCCGCGCCCAACATGGAAAACCCAAGCTCTGCATGGAGAAGATGAGGAAGGTCGAGAAGAGCAGGTAAGTGTTTCCCACTGGTCATCACCGACTAGTTGTATTAAACAACTTGCAGTTTAATGAAGAAGAAGTAGCCCACCATGCCATTCTAGAAATAGAAATAGGTGTATGAAACAACTTGCAGTTTAATGAAGAAGAAGTAGCCCACCGTGCCATTCTAGAAATAGAAATAGACGGAGGCGGTGGGCACAAAATTTGAGGAGGAACAACTGGCGAGTTAGCCAAACCCATGCCTCCTCTTGCATTATCAATTTTGTGCGAAAATGGATAGAGCGGTGGAGGACAGGTCAAGGATATCGAGAATAAATGTTGATGACATGGCATAAGTATTAACATGGTATACGTGTTATAAATTCATAGGTTGAGGACAGACGACGAAGGATTCAAAGGAACCTTCCCCTAAAAGAACGCCTTCGGCGTAATGACATGTTGTTGTTGTGTCTATCTATCGTACCTTGATAATATAAATTTTTATAAGTAAACATCAAATCAAGTGCATTCTTCTTGGGTTTGGAATTTTTCCACCAAATCCACCTCCATTTTACTTAGCAACTTGGCTATCTAAATTGGATATTATTGTACATCTCTTTATAGTCTTAATTAGTGAAAAAAACCTATATGTTTGTCATTCTAATAAACACCTTTAGAAAACTAAAGGAGAATCATATTTGTAGCAAGTCAACAATATTTAATAGCTTGAATTTCCTCTATTTCTCTTTTAGATTGAGAATGATCTTATTATCAATTTGAACTATCTTAGGAACCATCTCTCATAGTTGCCACTTTCATTTTGGGTAGTTTAGAGTATATTCTCACAAATCAAGGATGATGACTAATCACCACATACCTCATGATCAATGTACATGTAAGCTATGCAACATGGACCTTGAATCTTAATAAAACACTTCATTTTCTTGTGTTCTACCTATTATGAGATTTACTATAAATAGTATGGTCTATTTACAGATCCTCACACTTTGAGACATTAGTATTTACTTTTCATTTATTCAACATGTAAAAAATTATTACATATCCCTAGATGCAATTATATCAAAAGTTTTTTATCTTACTATCCTATTACTTAGAAATATAAGAAGAACACATGAAATTAGTAGTTCCAACAAAATATTCAATGTTGAATTTATTTTAAAATCCAAATTCCACTCCCCGGGATAGGTGTTAGCGTGTTACCCCCCGTGATGACCAACACCACCTCATCACCTCGTGGCTCGGGAGCCCACCAACCAATGACAATCTTGGCATATGGTGGAGTCTCATCCCACGTGCAAGATGGTGGAGTCTTGTCCCATCGAAGAAGCATTAACCCTACATTCAACAACGTTGCAGGCTTAGTTATGGTCGCACAAGGGAAACTAGGAGCTAAGACCAGGGACAGTTTAATGGTCGTTCAATTGGCCTCCCATTTGGACAAGCATACATGCATCAACAATCAGTTGAAAGGAAAGGCTACTTACGAGTTTCATAGTGTTTGGTTCTCGCACACGACGAACATTGGGAGCATGTATAAGGCAAGGAACATGGCACAAGCCAACATTCACGACGACAACTAGAGGGATATGGAAGGCAAGGTTTGACATGAAATTCAACAAATGTGCTTTGCAATTCTTCTTGTGAGCTCTTGGATCCTCGTGCTGCCTCACTGGGCACTTCAGGCACACATCCACTTTGGTCGCTTCAGTTTCTTCATCTCACCAGACCTTATGGCTAGAGGTGGTTGGTCCAAGTAAAAGGGGTCGTCATCATGGGTTGCGACTCCCAATTCCTCGCTCCCAACAAGATGCCATGACTGCTATTGAGGACTTTCACTACCTCACTCTTGCCAAGACCATGGAAAATTTGGAGCTTGTTGATGGGCCACAAGAGAGGGAGCCCATCTTCCTTCACCAGCCAGCATGAGGACATATAACAATTTCCTATTAAATAATTAACATGTTAGTTCCATCGGGCAATTAATTAATAAAAAACTTTCGTTAGTCCAATAAGACAAGGCGCTCCCTATTTTCTCTTAGAAAATCAATTAAGTTAGTTAGTAATAGTTGGAGACAACACTTGTCAGTAAAAAATAAAAACAACAAGTCTCTTGTTGTTCTTGTAAACAAAAAATTGCCCAATCTGAAAAAAGGGTGTCTTCTTGCTAAAAATACAATAGATGGTCATTTACAATAGAAGTATTATGTTGTTGCATTTTAAATTTTGCATATAAAATTGCAGATCAAC
>JASDQU010103014.1:408543-448313 GCA_032191745.1 Picea mariana
TGAAGTGTCAAGGGATTCAGGGGGAGGGCCTCCACCCGAGGACATCATTAGAGAACTGTAGAAGATCAAACTTCCAGAGTTTGTTGGGGGTCGTGCCAGTGAACGTGCAGAGGCATGGTTGGAAGGAATGACACGATGTTTCGCCTTAAGAGACTATGCTTCCACATCAAAAGCGAAAATAACGATCTTTCAGTTGAGGGATAGTGCCTTGAACTGGTGGGGAAACCTGGAGAGGCAGTTGCACCTTACCCCAGAAACCATCTCTTGGGAACTTTTTGAGGAAAGGTTCTGAAGGAAATATCTACCAACTTACTACGAGAAACAATAGGTGGGAGCATTTCATGCTCTAGTATAGAGAAACATGATCGTGGAAGAGTACGAGATCAGGTTCATGGAGCTGGTAAAATATGTTTCATACATGGATAATGATCAACGATAGGAAGAACGCTTTGTCTATGGGTTAAACCCTCAGATAAGGGCCATGGTACGGATGTGGAAACCGTCTTCAGTAGCGGAAGCAGTTGAAAATGCACGTTAAGCTGAGGAACACTTGCAAGTGGTGTTGTCCTGCCTTAGAGAGAACAAATTGTTTGGGAAGTTGTCGAAGTGTTCCTTCTTCCAGAAAAAAATTCACTATTTAGGTCATATCATTTCCGGTGAAGGAATCTTTGTGGACCTAGAAAAGGTAAAGGCCATTATGGAATGGCTAGGGCCGAAAAATGCTCATGAGGTAAGAAGCTTCATGGGGCTAGCAGGTTATTATCGGAGATTTGTGGAAGGGTTCTCTAAAATAGCGAAACCCATCACCACTTTGCAACGAAAGGGGGTCAGGTATGAATGGATAGAAGAATGCGATAGTGCATTCATCGAGCTTAAGAGGTTACTAACTAGTGCACCAATTCTACGAGTGTCGGATATGGAAAAGGACTTCACAGTCTGCACAGATGCCTCGAAGCAAGGGTTGGGGGCCCTTTTAATGTAGGATGGAGGAGTGATAGCGTATGCGTCAAGGAAGTTGAAGCAACACGAGGAGCTTTACGCTACTCATGATTTAGAGTTGGCAGCTGTAATGCTATCTCTAAAACTTTGGAGGCACTATCTAGTGGGGCGAAACTTTGAGCTCAAAACAGACCATGAAAGTTTAAAACATCTCTTCACTCAGAGGGATCTTAATGCCAGACAGAGGCGATGGAGTGAGTTTATGAGTGAGTATGATTTTGGTATTTCATACATCAAGGGAAAAGAAAATGTGGTCGCGGATGCCTTGAGTAGGAGACCACATGTCTTCTCCTTGGTACCCTTAAAAGTCAATCTGAGGGAATGTGTGTTGACGCAACTCTTTGGAGATAGTTGGTACTTAAAGGTTACTTCAAACCTCCACAGCGGGAGGCAATTAGATCCAAAGTATGATGGATATAGCCTGGAAGCAGATGGACTATTAAGATATCAAGGAAGGATGTACATCCCCGAAGGTGGGGATATTTGAAGCATCATACTGAAGGAAGCTCATAGAGCACTTTATTGTGTGCATCCGGGTGTGAAGAAAATGTACGCAGACATGAGGAAGCTTTTCTTCTGGCTAGGCATGAAGCGCGATGTAGTCCATTTCATCACCAAGTGCCTAGAGTGTCAACAAGTGAAAGCTGACCACCATCATCCGACAGGTCTCCTACAACCACATGATGTTCCTATGTCCAAGTGGGAAGTCATTTCTATGGATTTTGTTGTGGGGTTGCCGCTCACATCTCATAGACACAATGCCATTCTGGTGATAGTTGATAAATTGACCAAGAGTGCTCATTTTATTCCGGTTAGAGACACTTACAATGTCACTGATGAAACACGTGTGTTTGTAAGTGAGGTCATCCATTTGCATGGGATACCCAAGAAGATCATTTCAGATAGGGACTCCAGATTCACTTCTAGGTTTTGGACAAGTTTGCAGTCAGCGTTGGGGACACAGTTGAACTTAAGCACAACTTATCATCTGAAAACAGATGGGCAAACTGAGAGAGTAAATCAAGTCATGGAAGACATGCTTAAGATGTATGTCATGGATAATCAAACCCATTGGGAGAAGTACCTACCTTTGGTAGAGTTCGCCTACAATAACAATTTTCATAGCTCCATTGGAATGCCACCCTATGAAGCTCTGTATGGAAAGCCATGCAGAACATCGTTGAGTTGGGAAAGATTAGAAGACCAAGTGACAGTTGAGCCAGAATTGATTCAAGAGATGGAGGAACAGGTGATTCAGATTAGGCAGAGACTAAAGGAAGCACGGGATAGACAAAAAAGTTATGTTGATGCACATAGGACTGACTGAAGTTATAAAGTGGGAGATCAGGTTTTCATTCGTATCAGGCCTAATAAGAGTACCATTCAGTTCGGGAAGGGGACAAAGTTGTCACCTCGATTTATAGGATCGCTCAAAATCCAAGAGAAAATTGGACCCGTTGCCTATCGTCTCATACTGCCACCCCACTTGCATAAAACTCATAATGTTTTTCATGTATCTGTTCTACGTCATTATGTTGCCGATGAATCACATAAACTAAATTGGAAGGAATTGCAGGTATTGGACGCGGGAACCCTCACGGTAGAACCATTACGCATATTGGACCGTAGAGTCTGACAGCTAAGGAACCGTCTGGTAGACCAAGTTAAGGTCTAGTGGGACAAGTATAGTCCAGAATCTACTACTTGGGAGGATGTSGAGACATTATGACGAGATTATCCCTCACTTTTTTTGACCACCTCGAGAATATGTTTCTCGAAGGTTGGGTGTATGTAACACCACCTTTTGACTTAGACAACTAGGATTACCTGAGGCCTAATCACCTTTATTTTCTATTCACAGTGAAACTATTAATGATACACTTGAACTTTTAAGACGTATGAACCTTTATGAATGTTTAAATGTTATTTGAATGATGATGGATATGATGTGATCTACTATGTGAATGTAAATTCTATGAATGTTTAAATGTTATTTGAATGATGATGGATATCATGTGATCTATTATGTGAATGTAAATTCTATGAATGTTTAAATGTTATTCGAATGATGATGGATATGATGCGATCTATTATGTGAATGTAAAGTCTATGAATGTTTAACGTTATGTGAATGATGGTGGATATGATGCAATATATTATGTAAATAAAAATTCTATGAACGAGTAACGTTAATTGAATTATGGGGATATTATGAGATCTATTTCTAACTTAAAATTTTGACATTAAAGTTGTTGTTACGTGGATACTGAATTGAGATTATGGTCAAATGCATTTACATGATGATAATGCATAGATATGTATGGGTTTGTGTTATAGACTAATTTGCAGGTCAATGGGCTATGAAATAGCCAAGGGATAATGGTAATAAAAGTGGATGTCATGATCATCGATCGAGAAACAATATGGTATGAATCTTTTTATATGAAATTATATTGGTATGAATGCACTGTTATGATATATGGACCAGCGCAGGTTTTCAGGTAGTGAGACTGCCCAAACTGAATAAACGATGACAAAATTCCTAGCAACACAGTGCCACTGTATATTCCATTGTAGGGTGTGGACCCTAGTCCTATTAGGAGGGGTGGAGGCATTTCCCACCGTGTATCCTCTAAAACTTGGAGTCATGGGAGGATGGTGTTAGCTCACGCTCCCTTAGACATGTGATGATGACTGTCAGTTGCCTGCTGGGGAAGCTTGGTCAAGATAGTGACACTTTCGCTTACAGTTTCTATTTGGAGTTAGGTCAATATAGTTGACGCTCCAAGATAGTCCAACAGAGGAAGGATAGGAATGGAAGATGGAAGTCAGTTAGGGAGGAAGGATGAATATAAATAGTTGAGAGTGTATGGAGATTTGCCTTATGGTGGAATTTATTGTTTTCCCTTCTGAAAAGAAAATGTGTATATATGTATATTCATAATTACTTAACTGAACTACAATTGTCTAAATAAACATTGTTGAGCTAGATTATTGTAATTAAAGGATTTCTCAAACATTTAATTGGTTTATTATCTTTTATAAAATGAATTGTCTTGTTGATTGGATTGGATGCATACAAGAATTACTATAGAGGTGATAGTTATTGTCATTAGTACATGCGCAAGACTTGTATGTGCTAGCTACACATGTACACTAGTATGTATGAGTTTTCTTTGGCTTACTTACTGATAATGTTGTTTATTGGATATGAATGTGTGAACCATGTGTCATTTCCCTTGTAATATAAATTACTTTAACTTCGGGACGAAGTTTTCTGACGGGTGGGTGTATGTAACAACCCTAATTAATTATTTAAGTATCATGATTAAATATTTGTTTAATAAATATTAGTTTATTAAATTATTAATTTTGATTTTTTTAAAACTTATTTTATAATATAANTGGGGGGATAAGGTGGTTGAGGTGTAATGGAGGGATAAGGCGGTTGGATAAGGGAGGAGAAGGGGATAAGGCAAGGGGGAGGACTCAGGAAGAGGGAGCTCTTTTTGGTTAAGATATGTTTTTAATTTATGGGAGAGGGAGAAGGAAGGGAGGAACAATTTGGACTGCATCTGCATTACTGGTTTTACTTGCAGCTTGCTTGAGGACTCTCACAGGGGCACGTGTTGCTGGGAATTTTGGGCTCGGGGGCCAGGAAACTGTAAGGAATCCTTGGGCTAGGGAGTCGGATAGGCTGTTACTAGCTGGCTGGGAGGTTAATCAGTTTGGGTAGAGCTTCAGAACAACATCAGTTTGAGGTAGATACATTTTATTATCATCATTATTATGCTGTTGTTCTTTATTGTTACATTGTTCATTATTTTTATGCTGAACATGTTGTTCATTATCATGCTGCTCATTTTTAATTCTGTTGAACAATGTTATTATGCTGAATAGTGAATAAAGAAGAAATTATGATAGCATTTCTATATCTAGATTTATGTTTTATAAGGCTCTGTATGGATAGGCCTTACAACCACAGAATTCAGAAGAGAGGCCATCCACAATTTTTTTTCTCAAAGCCAGACATCCTTCTCAGGACTTCTAGTGCGACCTCCTCAGGTCTTTCAACACGTTCATCTTTCACCATTCTCCAACATCCAGTGACAGATCGACATTCGTGGTGAATGAAAATTATGCCGCTGCGAAGAGAGTCATCTATAAAGGATTCTGCATCCACTGCCACATCTCCAATTTAGGATTTAACGATGGCTCTCCAGGTGCTACTCCGTCTGCAACAACACAAAGCTCCAACACCCATACAACTCGATACACACTTCCAATTAATGAAGTTTGTAGGCCAAATGAATGGCGAGAATGTTGACTCTTGGCTTCACAATCTTTCCACATACTTCCATACATGTCCCGAGATGACGAAAGACATGAAGATTTAGATCGTTAGTCTGCAACTTGAGGGAATTGCGCAGACATGGTGGGACACTTGGCTGGAGACTTATTCATGGGTCATGGATAAAGGCAACCCGATCGAGACATATACACCACAGATTATGACGTGGGATGAATTTTGCCAAGCTCTCAGAGAGTGCTTTTACCCATCGGGCTATCACCAAAACCTCCTCACCAGATGGTTGCAGCTCCGATAACTCGCTAATCAGTCCGTATAGGGATACATCGACATCTTCAATAAACTGCGCATCCAACTCCACATCACCGATCCATAAGAGGTATTGATTGTCATGTTCAATTCTGGCTTATTACTAAGCATCCATCATGAAGTTGATTTGTTTGAGAGTTCTTCCTTGGACAAGGCCTTTCTTCGGGCCTTAACCATCGAGCGTAAAGCGACTCCTCGAATCCGCTCACCCCAACTGAGATATGACCCTTCTACTGCTGACACTTCTCATGATACCCCTATCGCCACCTCCACACCTCGAACGACGCCCCGATGTATCTTCCACAAGACCAACTCGCATGCTTCTGCCGACTGTCGGGAACTTTTGAACCTTCTCCCCAATAAAATTATTTTTGCAGAGGTCACTTAGTTCGATTCCCTTGACCCTCCTGAAGTCATTTCTCTCAAGAATCCTACAAAAGTTGACCCATCTCTAATTCTAATGACCACCAATGAACACAACACCTCTTCTATGCCCTTGTTTACCCACAATTATCAAATTAAGCACGAATTGACTACTCTCATCCTAGATAATGGAAGCCAAAATAACCTCATCGCCCATAACTTGGTCCAATGCCTATAACTCCCAAYTACTCTACACCCCGAACCATATCAACTCAGACGGGTACAAAAGGAAGGCCCGCACCTCACTGTCTCCCGGTGTTGTGCRATGACCTTCACTATTGGCCCTTTCCAGGATATTGTGGTGTGTGATGTTTCTCCTTTAGATTGTGATGACATGTTACTTGGACTCTTAGACCAACAGAACCAAAACACTATTTATCATGCTAAATTCCATAAATACCACCTGCAACATGAGGGACACACCTATGTTCTCACCTCCTCTACCCTTCACTCCACACAACCTATGTCCGACAAGCAATTGTTAAGMAAGTAAATCTGAACAAATATGTTTCCTTGTTGTTTGGTTCGCCCCATCAAATTAGACCATCTGACCAACCTAGCACCTTAGGACATGGCTCCCTCGCTCCTAGAAATTGTCCATGCCTTTCCACAACCCACGAGACTGCCCCCATATTGCTCTATTGAGCACACCATTGATCTTATTCTGAAAACATCTTTTCCCAATGCCCCTTCATATCGCCTCACTCCCCAAGAGGTTGATGTGATATCACGCCAACCTGACCAACTTTTGAATTCAGGCCCTACTCCACCTTCATCTTTGCTTTGTGCATATCCAATATTTCTTATGCCAAAACAGGTTTATGTTCCAGTAGTCTTTTCCAATAGGTTATGTACTCTAACATAAGTGCCAACATATTATAACACTTTGCCTAACAGTTCCTCTTTTTCCAAACAAATTATTGAGAAAGCTTCAACCAAAAAAAAATCTTACAAATGTAGTATAGCAGGGCAAAATCATATGCAGAGGCATCCCTTCTTAGTTGGAGTAGTTAATCATACATGGTGTATTGGATGCACCCACTGTTCTTCGAAGGAGCTTGTATTTAAGGGAAATGTTGAGGCAAATAATGAAGCACTGGCTGATCAGTACCGAGTGGGGTCTGCACATCAACAACAAGAACAACACTCAACACAATGTTATACCCACACTTTCACTCAGTGCCATCTTCAGGTACCCATTGCATTACCAACTACACTAGAGCGTGCAAAACAAAGGTCTCATAAAATTCACACGCCATTGTTCTTTCACCCAGAAGCTCGTGTGTGGCTTTTGTGGGACAAGCGCCGATTCAGAGGAAAACATCATCAACTGCGTCCACTCAGATATGATTCTGATATAGTTCGAAAAAGCATTAGAGAGAATGCAATGCAAATTTCCTCATTTGTTGGCAGGAGTGGGGATGCTTCCAGATCTAAACATGGAGGAATTGGGCCACCAGAGAGGGCACCCATCTTCCTTTTGCAGTGAACACGAGGATGTATAACAATTTCCTATTAAATAATTAACATGTTAGTTCCATGAGTCAGTTAATTGATAAAAATCCTTCGTCAGTCCAGTAAGACAAGGTGCTCCATAATTTCTGTTAGAAGGTCAGTTAAGTCAGTCAGTAATAATTGGAAACAACACTTTCCAGTTAGAAATAAAAACAACAAGTCTCTTTCTGTTGCTGTAAACAAAAAATCACCCAGTCTGATAAAAAGGGCGTATTCTTGCTGCAAATACAATATATGGTCATTTACTTCTCAATTCCAGTATTGTTCTCTTTCATTCTCTGCATATTTTGTATTGTGCAACATTTTATTCTTGTGTGCTAGTCTATTCTGTTGCTCCATTTTAAATTTTGCATATAGAACTGCGGATCAATTAAGGCAGACATCAGACTAGACAAAGCTTTAACTAATGATGAGGAAGTACATGTGGAATTCACTAGTTGGATTCTAGACACTAGCACCTCGCGCTCTAGGGAAACTAGGTATCACCGGACCATCGATCTTTATTGGCATGTGAAGACCCTGCTAGGGAAGGTAATGACCGAGAGAAGCACGACCTATAGTGAGATCTTGCTTTAGTTGGAATATTTGCAGCTGCAGATCATAGTTTTCACCCAAAAAATTTCCCTCATGGTCGAGCGCACGGTGGGTTTGGACCTCAACGAGCCTAGGGACGACCAACATCAGGTTCTTGAGACAACTGTGCCTCCTCCTATCTAATTTTGAATGTTACTCTTTCAGTTTTTTGTTTCTTCATAATCCTTGCTAAGATAGACAAGCAAATAACTCAACTCCAAACTTGACAACAATGACCTCTACATTTTTGTAACTCTATAATTAATGACTAATTATGTTATGGCAGTAGCAATAATGCAAATCTTAAAAAACAATTACACTATTATTGGTATGGTTTACCATGTGATAGACCAACTACTTGCTAATTATATTATATTATATTTTTGTTCATATAAATTTGATTCGAATAACTTAAAAAAAAAAATTCCAAATTCCACTCACAACATAAATTCATTACAATATATTATACAATTTACCTTCATTATAATATATTACACAATTTACCTCATCCTCAAACACATCGCTTACCATCTTTTCTCATTAGTCCTTTATCATATCATCTTTCTTACCTTCTCAAACAAAATCCTTTCTAAACAAAATCTTAATACACTTCACTTCACTTTTTTTAGTGCCCCCTTCCTCTTCACGTGCGTCTTCTTTCCCTAATCCCATCGACCGAGTATGGTAGGATCGCTTCTTTTGGTCTCAAAATGAAAATTGATGAGACAGAGCTTAGAAGGGTTTGGGGTTGTCCTTAAACCCTAGCAGAGCGATGATTGCTGCTGCCTTGTTCAATTTTAGGGTTAAACACGTCTGAACAAGTTGTGATAGCGCAGTTCAGAAAACTATGGTGGCAGCATTAATGTATTCTCTTGCAAGGACAGGATCGCGTGTGGGAAGGAAGGTGATTACAGTCTTTACAAATCTTGATGCTCACCACTCAAATGGGAGGGCTTTTCATTCCACAAAACTGTACAACAGAAGCACCACGACGATGATGGGATGGGGATCGATTTGGACACCATTACCATTACAATTACAATCACTATATGGGTGCGGTCTATCTATTGCAACTGTCTCCTCCTCTTCGTTCGAGGGCAATCTTGTGCGCCTGCTACAGTCGGAGATCAAATACGAAATCGACTCCAATCCACCTGCTCAGGTACTTCCATTCAACACATTCCCTTCCCCTCCTAATGCTCTCATTTTTCAAAATATCATCATCTATCTCATAGATTGTTGGCAAGTAGTATTAAATTCTAGGCCAATTAAGCCATCCACCAGGGTTCTATTCTCACTTTGGTCTGCCCCACTTGAATGCCAAAAGTAGGAGGATTCTTGTAAGTTCCGGTGGATTGTGAAGGGATAATTGTCCTCAGACATGGCACCTAAGCTGAAGGAAGTCAAAGTCTACTCTATGAAGTAGAGATTTTTGTGATGTGATTTTGGAAGCATTTTCAACAACAAAATATAAATCCCATTATGTCCAGCAAAACCTGTCTAAGGACCACTTTACACCAACTCGCACTTTAATGAAAATTAAAATTCGAAGGCTCTCCAGATCGCATCATGTTGAGCTTTTCAGTTAAGCATAACTTTTGGTTGATTGTGCAGTCCTTAACATGTATTGATGCCTCACTTGAAGAATTCTATTTTCCATATAAGGCAGGTAGCGTACAGTGCTGTAGCTTTGCTTTCTTTGCCCACCATTAAACTCTTGCTGATATGCATCATTCAAACCCTTCTCAGTCACATGAGCAAATGCATTCTCTTCACCACTAATAAGTTAGGATAAAGTATGCTATTCACATCCACTTAGACCAATTTGGCTTGTGGGACAGTGTTACGCCCCCTGTTTGATGATGGAGGGAAACCAACTCCGGGAGGTCAAACATCTTCCTTCACACATACATGTTGAAAATGATGTAATCTTCACTTTCCACCACATCTGACCTTATATTGCAATCATTATTGTATTTCTAGATTTGGTCAATGCAGACCTTGTACACATAGGCTCATAATCCTTCTTAGGGACAACACTCTACTCTTAAATTGTGTATAAATATTAAATACACAACTCTTATTTGTAATTCATCATCGATTATTTTTCGTTCTTAATAAAGTGATTTGACTAAGGGTGCCTATCAAGTGTTGTGCTCTCCTGTGCTTGGGTTTATGTCTCTCTCTAGCATAATTGTTTTTGGGTTCACTCTCTCTCTAAGGTTGTGCTCCTCTAGGCTGATTTCTCTTCAAGTGTTGCACTGCTCTAGTACTACTTTGTTCTTCTCTTTATTGTAGAATTTGGGTTTGTGTCTTCTCTGTTCGATTCTCTTGCTAGTTCTTGTGAATCTCAACATGGTATTAGAGCAGGTGTGAATCTCACTTATTCAATTCAACAATGAAACTAGGGGTTTTTGAATCATGCAAAACTAGGGGTTTTTGAATCATCTCTTTTTATAGGGTTTCCTAGGGATTTTGCTAAGTTTAAACTTTTCTTCAAGGCCAATGTCTCTCTTTTAGGGCTCCTAGAGTTTTTCCTATGGTTTAAACCCTCCTTTAAGGCAATGCCTTTTTTCTAGGGTTTTTGAGGGTTTTTCCTAGGGTTAAACCCTCCTTGAAGGCCATTGCGCTCTTCCTTTGTTTTGCAGCAAGAGGTAGCACATTTTTTTTTGAAAGAAGCTAGTACCCCTCTTTCTCTTGGGCCTATAAAGGTGAACCTTTGAAGACTTTTGAAATCCTTCTTTGAGTTGTTGTTGAACTTGATGGACTAGAACTCATCTTTGGTTGTGCACTTCGTGTATTTCTCCTCCTACACTTCATAGGAGTGGTTCGTTGACTTTGGAGCTACCAGAGATATGATTGAGCATTTACACTTCCTCTCTGATTATCAATGGGTTATAAAGGACATAAATGATGGTTTTATAGTGGTTTCCTGAGGTAATTGTGAAGTGAGGCGTGCTTCTCAAACTCTTGAGTTGGTGCATAGTGACTTTTGTGAGTCTACGACCACTTGTTCTCTTAGGGGAGCTAAGTACTTCCTCACCTTCTTTGATGAAGATCTTACTCATGGTTTGCTTAGTTTTTTTTCATTGCTTCTTACAGGTGATTGACCTATAGATGATTCTCAACATGTTTAAATGATAATGAGGACTTTATTGATGACTCGTTTGGATATTATTCTTTAGAAGTCTAAGTCTCCTTCAAGGACAAATGCCTCTCATTTAGGGCTTCCTAGAGTTTTTCCTATGGTTTAAACCCTCCTTTAAGGTCAATGCCTTTTTTCTAGGGTTTTAAAAACTCTTCGTAAGGTTTAAACTCTCCTTCAAGGCCAATGCCTCTCCTTTAGGTCTTCCTAGAGTTTTTCCTATGGTTTAAAGCCTCCTTTAAGGTCAATGCCTTTTTTCTAGGGTTTTTGAGTGTTTTTCCTGGGGTTAAATCCTCCTTGAAGGTCATCGTCGTGCTCTTCCTTCCTTTGTTTTGCAGCAAGAGGTAGCGCATTGCAATTTTTTTTGAAAGAAGCTAGTACTTTCCTTTCTCTTGGGCCTATAAAAGCAAACTTCTGAAGACTTTAGAAAGTCTTGTTTGTGTTGTCGTTGAACTTGATGGACTAGAGCTCATGTTATCAATTTTTAAGTATCTAATTTCAGATCTGAAAATTACTTCCAAGTGACTTTAAACAAAAAACTCTAGGGCCGTTATTAGTGAATATTTTTACATTGAAATTATGATAGTAAATTACAACGAAAACATAAAGATTAGAGAGAAACCATCCATGCATAAGAGACACAAATTTCTGTTTTCTAAACTTTTCAGTTTTAGAATTTTTGAGTGCAAAACCAACCCTCTCAGCAAATTCTCAAAACCAACAAAACTGAGGACAAAAACAAGTCCTCTCAACAAAAATACAAATCAACAAAATCTTGGAAAATTCCCCAACTCACTTGCAAACTTGATGATGTCACATGTGCGGCCTGTTGACGTCAGTCATACAGATTGCTGATGTTAGCCATACAGACTTGTCTCTTGCCCAAAAAAACTCACATGTTCGGCTTGTTTCCTACCCTCACACGTGCGGCATGTCTGTTCCAATGTGCGACCTGTTCCTATCCTTTTTTTGTCACACGTGCGACTGTCTTTCTCTCTCCTCTCACACATGTGGCCTCCTCCTTGGTAGAAAATCAGAAAAATAGAAAGACGAGAAAACCCTAGGCCATATTTGCCAAAGTGTAGAATTTCCTTGCTGAAATTTTCACCCCAATCTCCTTAGCACAAGTGCTCACTCACTTATGCTAACTCCATAATGTCACAATGAGATGTCATAATGATCCTCACATTGCCTCTCCTTTTATAGGAGTCTAATGAGTGAGTTTAGGAACCCCTTCTAAACTCAACATTAAATTAGAATTGTTTAATCAACCATGTGGGTGTGAAGCCCCAACACAAGTCCCCGACACCAATTCCAATCCAAAAGGGGTTTTCACAAAATGAAAATGCAATGTGGGTGCCAACAAAGATTCTCACATGCCCGACACCAAGGCCCATGTGAGAATACCTGCCCGAAGCTACAAAAAATCAACACTCCCTCTTAGCGAGGGAGGTATTCTCATCCACTCCACTATCACTTGGAAGTAGCTTTGTCTCCCATATCGGAAGTGGTTCTGCTTCCCACATTGGATTTGCTAACGCAACTGCTCTCCAATCCACCTGATTGGTTGCTCCCTCTGTCATAGAAGTAAATCTTGTTGTATGACATGGATGCATCTTGGAAGACACCATGCTTATAGAAACCTCCCGCTTTTGATCTTCCTGCCTAGCTTCCTCAACCAATGTCACATTCTTGACAGTATTGGAAGACTCCTCTCTCCCACCTAAACCTGAAGGTTGACTTCCTTTAGACGATTGACTCTCCCTCTGAGCCTGCTGACTCCCTCTGAAGTTAGACTCCCTCTAAAGTCAGGCTCCCTTGAGTCTACACAACCTTCAGAGCTACTTGCTCTTTGACCTCTGTCACACTGCTACAACTGGCCATAACTCGCATAGGCTGGCCCTTTAGCCTATAGAAGTTGCTCTCTCTAACTCCAAGAACCACTGCTATGTCTGAGCTAGATCATTTGGGCATGAACAACACCTCTCCATCTCAGAATAAAATCGCATAGCCCTTTTCCTCAATCGCCGAGACTAAGAGTGCACTCATCCTGAGTTTTGGCACCCATAGCACGCTTGTCACCCTCAACACATCTCCTGACTCCATCCAGAATGACACTATTCCAGATCCCCCCCACACATCATGCTTGGTACCTATACCAAGTTCCACACACAAATTTGAGTCAGTCTATCTGAAGCTCTCGAACAATTCCTGTACTCCTATCATATGACATGTGGCTCCACTATCCACCAACTAGGTCCCACTTCCAGAGAGGGCAGAGACCAATAAGAACTCTCTCTTAAGCTTGTCTGCAACCTCATCTACCTCTGATGTTGATGCCTGCTGCTTCCTTCCCCCTTTCTTCTGCTGTGGACATTGTGAAGCACAATGATCATACTTATGACAAGCAAAACACTTGACCTTGCTAAGGTCATTTTTCTTCCTCGTTTCTGGAGATGCCTCTCTCTCTGGAGAACCTCCTCTTCTACCCTTTCTAGTATGAGCAACCAGGGCCTGGTTCTCATCATTGCCGCCTTTTTGCTTGCTATTCCTGGACTCTATTCGAGCATCCTCTAGGATGCAATCGATCCATAGGCTGTCAAAATCTGGTGACTTCTCTCATGCACAAATCCTTTGCACAAATGGTTCCCAAGACCCGAGAAGACCATTCAATGCCACTTTGACCAATTCTGTGTCATCAACTGCATAACCAATGGATGCAAGCTGATCACGAATCTGAGTGATCCTCTTGAGGTAGCTAAAAACTGTATCTGAACTGGACATCTCAACAACTCTGAGTTGGTGCTTAAGATCAACTTTCGGCTTGCATTCTCGCTTTGGTACAAACCCACCAAAGCATCAAACATATCCTTGGCAATATTCTTCTCGAAAATGTGAGGAATTAGGTGATTCTTCACGGAATCCAACAACACTCACTTGGCCTTCACTTCCTTTTTCTTACGAGCTGCCAATTCATGCGGGTAATTAGGATTTGGAACCACCATCTCAACATACTCTTTGAGATCATTCTCCTCCAAGAGAAGAAGAATTCTGGCCTTCCAAGCTCGGAAATTTGTTTCCCCTTCCAACCTGTCCTCAATCTTAAGAGTGCTCACCATTGTGACCTGCTCAGAACAAAACAAAAATCTGTAGCAACATGTGTCTCAAGAGATGATCCTTCTCTCTCTTCAAAGCCTCAACTTTGATACCATTGCAATTTTTAAGTATCTAATTTCAGATCTGAAAATTACTTCCAAGTGACTTCAAACAATAAACCCTAGGGCTGTTATCACTGAATACTTTTACACTGAAATTATGACAATAAATTACAATGGAAACATAAAGATCAGAGAGAAACCATCCATGCATGAGAGACACAAATTTATGTTTTGTAAACTTTTCAGATTTAGAATTTCCGAGGGAAAAACCAACCCTCTCAGCAAATTCACAAAACGAACAAAACTGAGGACAAAAACCAGTCCTCTCAGCAAAAATACAAATCAACAAAATCTTGAAAAATTCCCCAACTCACTTGCAACCTGCTGACGTCACCTGTATGACTTGCTGACGTCAGTCGTACGACCCTGTCTCCTGCCCAGAAAAACTTGCACGTGCGGCCTGTTTCCTTCCCTCACACGTGCGGTCTGTCCGTACCACACATGCGGCCTGTTCCTGTCCTTTTTCTGTCACATGTGTGGCCTGATATCTCCCTCACATGTGCGGTTGTCTTTCTCTCTCCTCTCACATGTGTGAACTCCTCCTTGGCAGAAAATCAGAAAAACAAAAAGACCAGAAAATCCTAGGCCAGATTTGCCAAAGTGCAGAATTTCCTTGTTGAAATTTTCACCCCAATCTCCTTAGCACAAGTGCTCACTCACTTATGCTAACTCCATAATGTCACAATGAGATGTCACAATGATCCTCACATTGCCTCTCCTTTTATAGGGGTGAATGAGTTTAGGAACCCCTTCTAAACTCAACATTAAATTAGAATTGTTTGATCACCCATGTGGGGGTGAAGCCCCGACACAAGCCCCCAACACCGATTCCAAGCCCCAACTCTAATCCAAAGAGGGGTTTTCATAAAATGAAAATGCAATGTGGGTGCCAACGAAGATTCTCACTTGCCCGACGCCAAGGCCTATGTAAGAATACCTGCCCAAAGCTACAAAACGTCAACACATCTTTGGTTGTTCACTCCACATATTGGTCCTTCCACACTTAGGGGAGCGAAGTACTTCCTCACCTTCTTTGATGAATATCTTACTCATGGTTTGCTAAGATCTTTTTCACTGCATCTTAGAGGTGATTGACCTATAGATGATTCTCACATGTTTTAGTGGATCTCTCTATAGTGATTGGGCATATAGATGTTGATAATGAGGACTTTATTGATGACTCGTCTGAATATTATTCTGCAGAAGTCTCTTCTATACCTTTTTTGTTAAATTCTGTAAACCTAGCACCCAACCATTAATTCTGAGCAAAACACATTTATTGAATAATAGCACAACTAGGTTACTTAACGATAAAATTCAGCGAAAGCAAAAATCAGAAACCAAACACTTTTGCACAAGATATTTCTGGGTAAATAACCCCTGGAAAAACCCTCCCAGGACAACCAGATCTATGATGATTTTATTAAATAAAATTAGGGCTCTCGTCCTGGAGTAATGGCCCTTCTGAGGAAATACAAATGTAGCAAGATCAGTCCTTTGATCTTGTTGGTAGCTACTTTCCTTGTTGCCCCTTGCACCCTTTCCTTGGCCCCTGCCCCTGCACACTTGAGTGCTCACTCACTCTTTGTGTACCGTCATTGTGTCTCCTCCTCTCGCATAGGTTGTCTTTCATAACCTTGCGTTTACCCTAAGTCCAAAACCCTAGATCTCCTAAAGTGATCTAAAGTGATCTACGATTGAGATCTAATCTCGCATTCACTTTGGATCTAACGACTAGGACTTAATTTAATTACTAATGCCAAATACTTTAGACATTTAATTAAATTAAACTCACGTTAATTACAAAAGTACATTCACTTTATTAATCACTTAATAAAGTGAATCCTAAGGTTTTGAGAGGTAATAATGATGACTCCAACGTGTTGACACAGACTCACGTGGAAGTACCTGTTCGATGCTACCAAAAACATCAACGCTCCCTCTTAGCGAGGAAGGTACTTTGTAATATACTAGATATAAAAAGTATGCAGAACAGAAATAAAATGCTAGAAATGGCAGAATAACAACAATATAACCAGAACAATCACCACAATAACACTGAAATGATATAAGAATAACAACAGAAATAACACTTTGATTCTGAGAGCAATGTTCACGGGTCTCTTCGAGAGGGCAACCTCTAGTCGAGCAGAGCTCTATTACAATAATTATCCAAGCTAGGGTTCTCATACCCTCGACTCCTATTTATACTAAATATGTCTATCAAAAGAAGTATCTAGAGGAAGATCCTTTTAGAAGCAGAAGCTTCTATTAGGTCTTCTTACATTTGACTTATTCTATTTTTTTGCAAGGCCTTATTAATATTGACCTTTATTACAGCCGAATATATTGTTCTACCTATGTGCGGGTTAGGACCATAACATGTCCTCCCCCTTAAAAACAACCTTGTCCTCAAGGCTTGAGATGTGGAAAGTGCTGCAGAATGGTAGCTGGTTCCCATGTGGCATCTGTTGGAGGTGTATCTTTCCACTGGACTAACACTTCCTTGATGGTTCTCTAACGCAGGCGACGCTCACGTTGGTCCAAAACTGCTTGTGGCTGTAGCCAAATGGATCCTTCTTTGTCTAACTCGGGAAGGTTGGTTTGAATTTGGAACTTAGTGTTAGAATCAGGGCAGTAAAGCAGAACAAAGGTGTCTTTTAATTTTCAACTAGATCTTATATCCAGAAAACAAGTCTACACTACTTGAACAGAGAAAACAAACATGTGTGTTCAGATCTAAGATAGTTTAATATAGTTAAAGAGTAGATCTATTAGTTATGATCTACAATGTTGGAATAAATCTTAAACAGATCTATAGATCTAAACTCAAAATGAAACACAATCTGATCATGAGTAGTGAACCAAATTTCAAAAACAAAGAGTAAGAATACAGTCCATATCTGATAACATTCACTGCTGATACATAAATCTAGATAGCTCAAAACAAAAAACTCCAAGCACAATCCAGATCTGATAATGATAAGCTTGAATAGATAACTTACCTTGCCCTGAAGTCTTACCTCTGAAGATGTCACAACCACACTCTAGAGATGCAGTACCATTTGTTATTATGCTCAGACAAAGTCCAGCTCATAGATCCACCATATAGGTTGGATCTCTTGCCAAGAAAAGAATAGACTTTCTTGCCACCAAGTAGATAGGGCCACAGGGATACAAATCTCTAAAGTTAAACCCTCAACAGAAATTTCAATCACCCAAACCCTCACATAAAAATTCTGTTGATAAAACCCTCACACAAAAATAGTTTAAGGGAGGCCGTGGCTCAACACAGGACAGATCTGGACAACTGCAAAGGAGGGCCGCACTCATAGAGTCCACAAGGGGAGCTGCATCACACAACAGTCCTCAAAAGGGAGAGCTGTACCCAACACAACAGTCTTCAAAAAGGGGAGCCGCACCACACAACCACACCACAATTGTAGACAAGAGGCCGCACCACGCAACAGACAAGAAGAGGGCCGCACCACACAGCCACACCATAGCAGAAAAAAGCCGCACCACACAGCCACACCACAGCAGAAAAGGGCCGCACCACACAACAGCTACACCAACAACAAGTGCAAGGAAAGGGGGGCCGCACCACCTACAGAAGATACTCCAACAACAACAGAAAAGAGGGCCGCAACAAGGAGAGAAAGGGATCTGCTCACCTCAGGAAAAATAGCTCAAGAGCATAACAATAATAAGGTGAATTATGAAAGGTAAGGGGGGGGGGGTTTATTATAGTTTAGGCTAGGGTACAAATAATAGGAATTAAATTAAAATAATAATTATTAAAAATAACATGTTTAAATTAAATAATTTAAACATGGTATAATTAACATTTTAATTTAAACTTTATTTAACCCTTAAGACAAAAACAACATAAAACCCCAATCCAACACAAGCAAGGGTAAAGGAGGGTTTAGGTAGGGTAGCTTGGTGGCAATACTTGTCCATTCATATTCAAGGTGACCTTATTAACTTTATCATCATTGCATATGGAATACATCCCTTATGTGGTCATGCCCACCTTCAAGGAGGGTCATATACCAACAAAGTACCTGATCGAAGATCAAGTTGCCCCAGAGCATTTCTGGGGTCTTATCCACCAAGGTGCAAGACCAAGGATCAACCCATGCCCCAGGCATGGGTACCCTGGACCATGTCCAGGGGCCCTAGACATATCTAGGGGCTTTAACTGTTTGGTCCCAGATCAAGAAACCCATGCCCCAGGCATGGTTACCCTGGACCATGTCCAGGGGCCTTAGACATATCTAGGGGCTCTTGCAGCTGCTATAAATTTAACACTTAGTTCCAATCACCTTCTTTAAGCATGAAACATGAAAAACAAGATGTAGCTTAGAATGACTGGGCAAAGCTAACTGATAGGCCACCTGTCCCACACGCTTGAGAACGGTAAAAGGACCATAAAACTTGGGCGCTAGCTTCTGACAATGCTCGACCTTGAGGGAATTTTGCTTGTAAGGTTGTAGTTGAAGAAACACCTGATCCCCTTTTGCAAATTGACGTTCAGAGCAACCTTGATTCCCTTGTTGCTTCATGCGATTCTGTGCCATGACCAAATTCTCTTTGAGGGTACGGAGAATAGCCTCACGGACTGTAAGCGTTTGGTCAACCGCCTGGACCTTCGAGACACCTGGTAAGTATGAGAGAACTGAAGGTGGCTTTTGTCCATATACCGCTTCAAAAGGAGTCATGCGTGTAGCTGTATGGTATGAAGTGTTGTACCACCATTCGACTAGGGGTAACCATTGAGCCCACTGATTTTGCTTTTCCGAGGCAAAACACCTCAAATATGTTTCCAAACACTTGTTGACAACTTCCGTTTGACCATCAGTCTGGGGATGATAAGTTGTTCTGAGATGCAATTGGGTGCCTTGTAGCTTGAACAGTTCTTGCCAAAAATTGCTGGTGAAAGTTGGGTCGCGATCAGAAACAATAGAATGCGGCATGCCATGAAGCTTGAAGACCTGATCCATGAAAAGTTGAGCCACCGTGGATGCTGTAAATGGGTGTTGAAGAGCACAAAAATGAGCATACTTGGAAAGACGATCAACAACCACCATGCTGACTGATTTATTTTCCGATTTGGGTAAGCCTGTAATAAAATCCATAGAGATATCCCTCCAAATAGCAGGTGGAATCGGAAGCCCTTGTTGTGTTGACACACATCACATTTAGCGACAAAATTATAAATGTCTTGTTTCATACCATCCCAGAAAAAAGAATGTTTGACCCTGTCATAGGTTTTGGTAAACCCGGAGTGCCCAGCTGTGGGTGTAGCATGAAGCTCAGAAAGTACCGTGGATTTAAGTTTTGATTGTTTACTTAAATAAAAAACGACCTTTGTATCGAAGCTCATCATGTAGCCAAGAGTACCCTGGGGAAGCTGAAGCATTGGACTGCAATTGTTGGATCAGATGCGAACTTTTGGGATTGTGTAGCGATTCCTGGCGAACGGCTTGGAGCCAATCTGGTACAATGAAGGAAAGAAAAAAAAGGGATCCATCATCTTCATATTTTCGAGAAAGTGCATCCGCAACCACATTGTCTTTACCTTTCTTGTAAATGATCTCATAATCATATCCAAAGAGCTTAGTCACCCATTTTTGTTGCTTCGGGGAGGAAATGCGTTGTTCCAGAAAATACTTGAGGCTTTGATGGTCTGTCTTAATTCAGAAGCGTTGCCCCAATAGATAAGGGCACCACAGATCGACGACATGCAAAATAGCCAACATTTCCTTTTCATAGATTGATTTGCCCAGATTTCTTTCAGACAATTGCTTGCTGGTAAAAGCCAACGACCGACCCTCTTGCATAAGGACAACACCAATTCCTTTCCTTGAAGCATCACATTCCAAGACAAAGGTCTTTGTGAAATCAGGAAGGGCCAGGACTGGAGTGGTGCACATGGTCATCTTCAAGGTTTGAAAAGCTTGAGCAGCTGCTGGAGTTTAAGTGAAAGAGTTCTTTTTTAGGAGTGCAATGAGAGGTGCTGCAATCTTTCCATAATTCTTAACAAACTTGTGATAGTAACCTGTTAAGCCCAGAAATCCACACAAGCTTTTGAGAGTCTTTGGGTGAGGCCAGTCTTGCATAGCTTCAATTTTTTTAGGAACCACCCTGACGCCGTCCTTGCCAACCAGATGACCCAAGTACTCGACTTCTGAGGCGCCAAAAGCACATTTAGACTGTTTTAGGAAAAGTTGGTGCTGAGAGAGTAGATGGAGAACTCGATCCACATGAGCAAGATGGTCTGTCCAAGTTTTTCTATAGATGATGATATCATCAAAGAAAACTAAGACAAAATGACGGAGAAAAGGACGAAAGACATGATTCATGAGGCTTTGGAACGTGGAGGGGGCAATACACAAGCCAAAGGGCATGACCAAAAACTCATAGTGGCCCTCATGAGTTCTAAAGGCAGTCTTGGGAATGTCTGCCTCTTTCATACGTATCCGGTGGTAACCAGAATGAAGATCAAGTTTAGTAAAGAACCGGGCACCACTCAATTCATCCAAGAGGTCATCAATGACAAAAATAGGAAATTTGTCTTTATTGGTAAGTTTCTTGAGGGCCTGGAAGTCAGGACACATTTGCCAAGAACCTTCTTTCTTCAGGACCATGACCACCGGAGAAGAGTAGGGGCTCGTACTAGGGCGGATAACACTTGCGTTAAGGAGTTCCTGGACCATTTTCTCAATTTCATTTTTTTGGGAAAAGGGGTGACGATACAGACGGATATTGGGAGGAAGGCTCCCTAGTATAAGGGGAATGGAATGATTATGAACACCACGGGAAGGAGGGAGTCCCTGGGGAGTGGAAAAGACCACTTGATGTTTAGAGAGGATGGATTGGAGGTCTTGCGGCATCGAGGGTGTCTCTGTTGCTTCTATGGCATGGAGTTTGGCAATAACACCAGAATGACCTTTTTTGAGCAGCTTTTCCATGCGATGGGAACTAATGATCTCAGGTGAACCGACGGTGATGCCTTGGAACTTATATTGTTGGCCCTCCTGGTCAAATTGCATGGTTAATTCCTTAAAATCCATGAGAATGGGACCCAAAGTCCTTAGCCAGTTTGCACCCAACACAATGTCACAACCGCCCATGTCAATAGCAAACATATGAGATTTCAGGTGGTAGTCACCAATTTGGAGACATACATTTTCACAACGCCCTCCACATTTCATGGAGCCACCATTGACAATCATGATTTAGAAATTATTGACTGCATGGATGTAGCAATGAGTTTCTTGGGCAATGTGACGATGAATAAAATTATGGGTGCTTCCACTATCAACCAGAATGATGACCTTCCTATGCTTGAAGTAACTGATTAGCTTGAGGGTTTGAGGAGCAAAAAAGCCAGTGAGAGCATTTAGGGAAATGACCGGTTCGACTTCGGGAGGGTCTGAGGGAGGGGTGATGTCAGTGGTTTCAGGTGACTCAGACACAAGGGGAGTTTCAACCTCCTCTTCCGAAATATCCTTCGAGATGGCCGTAAAAATATTTTGTTCCTTACACTTGTGGCCCGGGAAATATTTTTCATCACAATTATAACAAAGTCCTTTGAGTTGGCGTTCAACCATTTCAGCCTTGGTCAATTTTTGGAGCTTTAGTGGAGCGGAGGGAGTAGTGGGATTTACTGGTTTAGTGCGAGAGATAAATGAGGGTTTCCGGTTTTGAGAAGATACAACCTGTTGTGCTTCTTTAACTCTTTTAGTCGCTTCCACCCAACTCTGAGGCCGAGCCATGAGGACATGGGCCCGAATCTCATCCTTGAGGCCACTGATAAAACATTCTCGGAAAAAGGCATCAGACATGCCCTCTGTCCGAAAAGCCAGGCGCTCAAAAGCAGCTATAAAGTCTTCCATTGTTCTTGATTGTTTCAACTTTGTTAAACGGCCCAAATGGTTGGTGTCAGTGTTAAAGCGTTCATAAAGCTCTGCCACAAAGTGTGTCCAAGCAATATACCCTTGACGGGAAGTTTTTCTCCATTGCCACCATTGCCAACGTTCTTGATCTAGATGGAGAACACCGTACCGGAGTTTGGCCAAGTCATCTGTAATGCCGTATAAAGAGAAATAATGTTCCATTTGGGTTACCCAACCAGTGGGATCTGAGCCATCAAATTTGGTCACATCCACCCGCAGAAGGCGTAAGTCACGTTGAAAGTGATGGTGCTGAAAGTTATGGGAATGAGAGGAAGTTTCAGCTTCAGTATGTGGAGGTGGGTCAGATAAAGGGTTATCTGTAGGGATATGCATCTTGGTGCAGAGTCGAAAAGACAGATTCAAGCTGGGTGGTCAGGTCTTGTTTGATTTCCTCCATTGAGGACTGCATGGTTGTATTGATGGCGACAACATTGGCACTGAGTTGTTTCACTTCTTGTTGGGTCTCGGTGAGATTAGATTGCAAGGTATTGAAGCGAGCTTCCAAGTCTTGGCTACGGGTATGGGTCGTGATGACGAGGGAACCGAAATGGGTCGGTGGGGTCAAAAATTTTGCAGAAAAATGATATGTATGAATGTGATAAGGGCGAAGAGATGAATCCAATGGAATAGGTCTCAAATAATGGTGAAAAAATTTCCAGACTTTTTTTTTGTTCTGTTATTTTTTTTTATTACACCTGTGGAGTTATACTCCGGTCTGAAGAATACTGCAGTGACGAAATGCCCAAATGCTTAACCAGGAAGAAATGTATAGTGATTTGGCAACCCGAACACAGTTGCGCGGCAACAGATCTTGTCTGTTTTAATTTGTTTAAGTTTTTGTCCCACAGGGTTAGGTATTCAAGGGTTTGCCCTGTGCTATAGCTCTCTGATATACGTGCGTGGTCCAATAGTAGTACTCGGCCCAATATCTCAGGGCACTAATTAAGGAGGCTAGACTGTGCCCTTAGCCATACTACCCGACTACCCAGGTACTAGAGAGTATCTTCCTGAGTGCTGTTCTCAGTGGCACTATAGCAGTTAGGTGGCTGATTGATTTATCTAAAGAGGGCTTCAGGAAATCTAGGCCGATCCGTACACAGGTGCTGTCTGATGCGCTACCACTCGAAGGGGTACCAACTCGGGTTACAAGGGTGGCCAACAGATGTGCGCTTAAGTACCACTTGTATTTCCTGCGTGTATGAATCCCTCAACCGCGGGTTTATGCGCGTAACGACAGAGCTTTGTAGCTTAAAGACGTCGAAATACTTCTCTACCCTGAAAAAATTTAACCCACAATTTCTGTCGAGGAAAATGCTCTGATACCACTTGTAATATACCAGATATAAAAAGTATGCAGAACAGATATAAAATGCTAGAAATGGCAGAATAACAACAATATAACTAGAACAATCACCACAATAACACTGAAATGATATAAGAATAACAACAAAAATAACATTTTGATTCTGAGAGCAATGTTCACGGGCCTCTTCGAGGGGGCAACCTCCAGTTGAGCAGAGCTCTATTACAATAATATCCAAGCTAGGGTTGTCATACCCTCGACTCCTATTTATACTAAATATGTCTATTAAAAGAAGCATCTAGAGGAAGATCCTTCTAGAAGCGGAAACTTCTATTAGGTCTTCAAACATTCGACTTATTCTATTTTATTGCAAGGCCTTATTAATATTGACCTTTATTACATCCGAATATATTGTTCTACCTATGTGCGGGTTAGGACCCTAACATACTTCCACCATCTAGAGGTGTCTCTCACTACCAAATTTGCTACCATGGCTGCTCTCCAATCCACTTGATTGACTGCTCCCTCTGAAATGAAAGCTATCCTAGCCATCTCGCTAGGATCCTTCTTTGAAGACTTGCCGCGTATGCTCCTAGAAGCCTCTTGCTTATGAGCATCCTACATGGTCATCTCGTACCATGGCTCCTCCTTAACAGACTTCGAAGGCTGCTCCTCCTTACCTGAACCTGGAGGATGACTCCCACTGAGCTGTTCAACCTTCGGAGCTACCTGCTCCTTGTTCTCTGTCACTCTGCTGCTAGACATAACAACTCAACAATTTTTTTTTTGTTGCCCAGATCCCTTTTCAGAACCCATTGCTTGCTGCCCAGACCTGTTGCCCGTTGCTCGGACCTGCTCGCTTCCCAGACAAGCTTCCTGTTGCCCAGACCCCTACCTGAAGTTGCCTGGGGCTGCCTGTAGCTTTCTGCTACTGCCCGGGTCCTTTTCTGGGCTGCCCAGAACCTTTATGGGTGTTGCTCGACTATCTCAACCTGCTGCCCGAGGCACCTGTCCACTGCCCGACCGTTCCCTAGACCTCTAGGGGCTGACATGGGCTGCCTGAATGTCATCCTGACCCTGCTGGGCGGCTCTGTGGCCCCCCTGATGACTTGGCTGCCCTGTTGGCAGCCTATTGGCTGCACTGCCGACAACTAGTTGCTGTGGCGGCTGGCCCTGTCGACACTTTTCTTTTGTAGCCACGGCTTCTGCCCACAGCTTCACATGCTCAATTCTTCTACATGAACTATCAACAACTCTATTGCCTCCTCTACAACCTCAGCCGCCTCCTTGCTGTCTCACTGTAGGCGGACAGTCCGATCTGATAGAAGACCACACAACCACCAGTGCCTTCTTTTTCTATTGAGCTGCAACCTTGCCCACTCGACTTCTTCATCCCGTGCGACTCGTCACTTCAGCTGTCGACTGTACTTTATGTGCCCAATTGCCTCTTCTTCGCGTGAATTGGCACTGCTGCAGCACAAACCTCATTGTGGTAGCTGTCAATCCTCAACCAACGTCTCTTCCAACAATCTCACGCTCCTCGAGTCTTCTCCCTGCGCGATTGGTCTTCTCCATGTCCGTCGACTTGCTGCTGTCGCGACCAACACTGTTTTGCAGCCGCCACTCCTTTGCCGGTCGATTTATCCATGGTTGCCTGTCCTCTCTACTGGCGAATCATCTATGCAGGCTACAGACTCTTGCGGTTGCACTTCAACAACAAACTTCATTGCAGGCCCGATCTCCTACCTCAGATCTGTCGGTTGCTACCCGGATCAACGAATTTCCTCATTCCTCGAACTTAACTTCGCTCCACGGCCTCTGCTGATCACAACTCGATCGATCTTTGCTGTATGCGGTTGTACAATCCGTGCATTGTACATAATTATTTTTTTTTAATTAATTTACCCCGCAGCTAAGTCTGCAAAACAATTTCCCGCAGACAAATTCTCGTCGCTACAAATCGATCTTGGCAACTTGGTTTCTGTCAGAACTTAGGCTTTGATACCATGTTAAATTTTGTAAACTGAGCACCCAACCATTCATTCCGAGCAAAACACATATACTGAATAGTAGGAAAACTAGGTTACTTAACAAGAAAATTCAGTGGAAGCAAAAATCAGAAACCAAACACATTTGCACAAGATATTTTTAGGTAAATAACCCCTGGAAAACCCCTCTCGGGTGTTGAATTTAAAGCAGTTGCAAGAGCCATTCTCCGGGAGGATGGCAAAGACCCTAGCCGAGATTTAGGGCCCCCAGTGCACTCCTGGGGTTCTTGGTCTGGGACCAAATAGTCAGTGCCATGGCAAAAGACCCTTGTAAGGGCCCCCAGTAGATGACTGGGGTTCTTGGTCTGGGACCAAGCAGTTAAAGTCCCTAGATATGTCTAGGGCCACTGGAAATGTTCCAGGGTACCCATGCCTGGGGCATGGGTTGATCCTTGGTCTTGTACCTTGGTGGATAAGACCCCAGAGATATTCTGAGGCCACATGGTCTTTGATCTGGTGCTTGTTGGTATATGTCCCTCCTTGAAGGCGGGCATGACCACATGAGGGATGTACCCCATATGCAATGATGATAAAATTTAAAAGGTCACTTTGAGTATGAATGGACAAGTATTGCCACCCAGTCACCCTTCCCAAACCTCCTTCACCCAAGCTTGGGGTTTTGTTTTTGCTTTAGGGGTTTTTGTAAAAATATTAATTAAATGTTTTTAATTGTAACATGTTTAATTAATTATATTAATTAAACATATTACTTTTAATTATTATTTTAATCTTTATTTTTATTAACCTAAACCTAGCCTAAAAGTATAAATAGAGTCTCTCTCTACTCTATTATTACACACTTATGTTATCCTTAAAGGGTGAGCGGATCTCTTGCTTGTAACTGCGGCCCTCCTTCAACAATTGTTTTTAGTCTTGGTTGTTCCTGTTGACAGATCCATCTCTCCTTGCTGATGCCAAGTCTGCGTTGAGGATTGCTGAGCTATTTTGTATGCAGTTTGAGGCTACCGTCCTCCTTTGTTGACAGATCCATCTCTCCTTGCTAATGTCAAGTCTGCGTTGAGGATTGTTGAGCTGTTTTGTATGCAGTTTGAGGCTGCCGTCCTCCTTTGTTGATAGATCTGTTGAGCCGTGACTTCTCCAACATGAATCCGGCCCCTTCTCAGTGAGCTGTGCCTCTCCCTTTACAGTTTTGATCATTACTTTTTGAGCCGCGGTCCTCTAAGCAGCCTGTAACCCTTGCCCTGTGTGTGAGTTTGGATCCTTGGATTTTCATGTGTGTATGAGGGTTTAACCACAAAACTTGTGTGTGGTGTCTATGTGTTTTTCTCCTTCTGGTGGCAAGAAAGTCTACTCATCTCTAGGCAAGAGATCTAACCTATATGGTAAATCTATGATCCATAATTTTTTTTTGAGCATAATTTCAAGTGACTTTACATCCCTTGTGTGTGGCATGAACTCCTACAAGGTAAGTGACATGTTCAAATTATTGTGGTTTAATTTGTTTTCATGATCCAGATCTGTCCAACTTTGTTTTTAGATCTGATCTATATCAGATCCATAGATTAAACCTCCATCTACTTATATAGATTAGTCTTTGCTTAGATCAATTTACCTTTATCAGATCTGGGCATTAATTTGAGTTTGGTTGTTATTCCTTGTTTCTGAAGTTTGTTATATTGCTCATGATCAGATCTATGTTTATTTTGAGTTTTGATCTACACCAGCATTGTAGATTAGAATTGATGATTATTCTAGATCTACTAATTAGCTAATATCTAACTCTGCTAGCTTAGATCTGAATACATATTTTTGTTTCTCTATTCAGTTTTAAGCAGTGTAGTTTTGTTTACTTTTCTAAATATAAGACTTAGTTGTTATTCTCACTGAAATTTAAAAAAGACAGTTCTGTTCTGCTTTATTGCCCTAATTCTAACATGGTATCAGAGCTTAGGGTGTAGGATATTCTTGAGCCTGCACAGATCTTCTCTGTTAGGGTTGTTTTGCAGAGATCAACAACATCTAAACTAAGTCAGATCTCAGCATGGCCTCCACCTCAGTTAAAGTTGAAGACATACTTGTAGGGGCTGCTAACTTTAATGCTTGGAAATACAGAATAGTAAACATTCTTGAAGAGAATGATCTAGAAGAGTTGATCTCTAGGGAGATTGAAGAACCCACCTCAAACACAACTAGGGCTGCATACAAAAGGAAACAAACCAAGGCTGAAATAATCATTTTTGATTCTATCAAGGACAGTATGATGCCCATCATTGGTCATCTAAGGAATGCCAAAGACTGTTTTGATGCCTTAGCAAACCTCTATGAAAAGAAGGCACCAACTTAGAAAAGAATTTTGAAGAAACAATTACGTACCTTGAAAATGGGAAAGGATGATACAGTTGCTACCTTCTCCAAAATTGCTTAAACCAAAGATCAGCTTATTGCAATAGGAGTTCTTGTAGATGATGATGATCTTGTTCAAACAACATTTGATGGACTTCCTGATGCTTGGGGAGTTTTTCTTGCATCCGTGAATGGAAGAGAATCCCAACCTAATTTTGAAATATTGTGGCATGACTGTTTAGAAGAAGAAGGAAGACTAAACAACAAAAATGATTATTCAATTTTAAAAGATCATGCCCTTGCAGCAAAGACGAAGAAATGGAAGAAGTTCCCTAAAATCAAAAGGTAAAGGTAAAAAACCCCAAGGTAAGCTATCTCATTTCAATCCTCATTTATCTAAAGTTAAATGTTTTAATTGCAATAAGCTAGGACATTATGCTAGAGATTGCAGGAATCCTCCCTTTCAGCAGAAAAGAAGAGGAAGATTCCAAGCCCCAGTTGCCACTGAAGAGGCTATACCTCAAGAGGAGCCTCAGAGAAGACAAACCAGGGCTGCCACCAAAGAGCAAGAACAACAAAATGAATATTATCTTATCTCAGCTCTTTTCGGCACTATCACCAATTCAGAGGAGATTTGGTTAATAGACAGCGGTGCTTCCAGACACATGACAGGGTTCAAACAAAACCTTGCAAACTATCAAGACAAGAAATTCAAGGCAAAGGTAGAACTAGGTGATGATGGCACCTATGACATAAAAGGTTTTGGATCTACCTCTTTCCAATTTCACTTAGGTAATATCTTTCACATTGATGAAATTCTTTATGTACCTGGCCTAAAGAAAAATTTAATCTCTGTTCCAGTTTTAGAAAGTAAAGGTTACTCAGTAGCTTTCTCCAAAGAAAAGGCCCTTTTGTGGTCCTCAAATAAAGATATAAACACTGCTATAACTATTGGTACTCGTGAGAGTGGGCTTTATAAAATTTCAGGTCAGGTTGTTCAAGCTCTAGCTCACGAGACAGTAAATCCCTACGAGCTTTGGCACAAAAGACTTGGACATCTCAACTACAACGCACTTCCAGGTTTGCAAAAGATGGTGACAGATATGCCAATATTTTTTGTTGAGCATGATAGTGTTTGTAAAGGTTGTTCACTTGGTAAGAACATAAAGAAACCCTATTCTCTCAGTGATAGAAAATCAAATGGAATTTTGGATTTAATTCATTCTGACCTTTGTGGGGCCATGTCTGCACCCTCTATGAATGGTTGTATTTATTATATCATTTTTATTGATGATTGTTCGCGTAAAACTTGGATTTATTTCTTAAAAACTAAAGATGAATCTTTTAGTAGATTTCAAGATTTCAAGAATCTTGTTGAAAATCAAACAGGAAGACACATCCGAGTTTTCAGAACAGATAACGATAAAGAATTTGACTCCTTCAAATATGACGAACTCAGTCGGGCTTCTAGAATTAAGAAGGAGCTAACTGTGCCATATAACCCTCAGCAGAATGGGGTTGCTGAAAGAAAGAATAGAACTATATGTGAAGCAGCCAGGGCCATGATGCATGACCAAAACCTACCTTTATCGCTTTGGGTCGAGGCTGCCAGTACTGCAGTCTACATTCAGAATAGATGTCTCCACAAAGCCCTTGAAGCGAAAACTCCTGAAGAAGTTTTCACTGGATGTAAGCCCTCAGTTGATCATTTAAGAATCTTTGGCAGTAAAGTCTATATACACATTCCAAAAGAGAAGAGGACTAAGCTAGAGCCCTTCGGAAAGAAAGGAACTTTTGTGGGATACAGTGAAACCTCAAAAGCTTACAGGATTTATATCCCTGGTCAAAAGTTCATCGAAGTAAGCAGAGACGTGACTTTTCATGAAGAAACAACTTTTCGTCGGGCCAGAGAACTTCCATGTGAATCAGAGGAGCAGAAAGCTCCATCACTTGATCCCTCAAATTCTCCTTTTCCAGATGAGCAAAGGGAGGAAACCTCAGAACTTCCAGTGGATCCCTCAAGAGACACTATTGAGTTTCCAATGGAAATACCTCCTATTAAAAGAAAACCAGCTTGGTGCTGAGAAATATTGAAAGAAGCAGAAAAACACTCTGCCCCTAAGGGTACCTTCAGAGAAAGCAAGAAACCAGATAAGTACTCTAGTCTCATAGCAAATTTAAATACGGCGATTGATTCATAACCATCCACATTTTTTGAAGCCTCAAAACATCAAGTGTGGAAAGATGCTATGAATGAAGAATATGACTCTATTATAAAGAATGATGTATGGACCGTAGTTCCTAGACCTCATGGCAAATCAGTAGTAACTTCAAAATGGCTTTATAAGATAAAGCATGCAACAGATGGCAGTATTGAGAAATACAAGGCGAGATTCGAGGCTTGTGGTTTCTCTCAGAAAGAAGGAATTGACTATGATGAGATTTTTGCTCCAGTTGCCAGGTATACTTCAATAAGGATTATTATCTCTCTTGCAACAGTTTTTGGTTGGAAACTTCACCAAATGGATGTTAAGACTGCTTTTCTTAACAGTGGAGTTGAACAAGAAGTATACATTGAGCAGCCTGAAGGTTTCGTGATAAATGATAAAAGATCTCATGTGTGCAAACTCAAGAAAGCCCTATACGGGTTGAAGCAAGCTCCGAGAGCCTGGTACGGTAGAATAGACAGTTGTTTACAAAGTCTTGGATTCACCAAGAGCATAGCAGATCCAAATTTTTATATAAAAATTGTTCAAAATCATCCAGTTATCCTAGTCTTATACGTGGATGATCTGTTCCTCACTGGAGAGGAAAACTTGATAGCTCAGACAAGAGGGAACTTTCTGCTGAGTTTGAAATGAAAGACTCAGGGCTCATGCACTATTTTTTGGGCTTGGAGGTTTGGCAGAAACCAGGAGAGATTTTTCTCTCACAGAGTAAATATGCAGTCGATGTACTTCGCAGATTTGGCATGATGGACTGCAAGTCCATGACAACTCCAATGATCTCTAACCTAAATAAACTACAAGATCAAGTTACGGGTTCAGATTCAGAAAACCCCACCTTATATCGACAGATCATTGGGTCTTTGATGTATCTTTTACATATGAGACCAGACATCTGTTATGCGGTAAATGCTCTTAGCCAGTTCATGTGTGAACCAAAGCATATACATATGATTGCTGTGAAACACATTCTGAGATATGTTTGGGGAACCATAGCTTATGGTCTCAAATACACTTCCAGTGGAGGTGTAATGCTCCATGGTTTTACAGATTCAGATTGGATGGGCAATACAGTGGATCGGAAGAACACTTTCGGATATTGCTTCAGTTTGGGTTCAACAATGATTTGCTGGTTCAGTAGGAAATAGGGCTCCGTAGCCCAAAGCACTGCAGAAGCAGAATACATTGCTGCAAGTGCTGCTAGCAGAGAAGCAGTGTGGCTTAGGAAGCTACTCTTAGACTTGTTCAGTTCAGAGCTTGAACCCACAGTCATTCACTGTACAATCAGAGATGTATAAAGCTCACCGAGAATCCTGTGTTTCACGATAGATTGAAACACATTGAGATAAGATACCACTATGTCCGGGACATGGTTCAGAAGAACGTCCTCAGCATTCAGTATGTTCCGACGACAGAACAGACGACATATATTTTTAGCAAGCCACTGTCACTAACAAAATTTGTATACTTCCGTGACAAGCTTGGTGTAGCTGAGAATGCCTCTCTTGCTGAGAGGGAGTGTTGAATTTAAAGCAGCTGCAAGAGCGATTCTCCGGGAGGATGGAAAAGACCCTAGCCAAGATCTAGGGCCCCCAGTGCACTCCTGGGGTTCTTGGTCTGGGACCAAACAATCAGTGCCATGGCAAAAGACCCTTGTAGGGGCCCCCAGTAGATGACTGGGGTTCTTGGTCTGGGACCAAGCAGTTAAAGTCCCTAGATATGTCTAGGGCCCCTAGAAATGTTCCAGGGTACCCATGCCTGGGGCATGGGTTGATCCTTGGCCTTGTACCTTGGTGGATAAGACCCCAGAGATATTCTGAGGCCACCTGGTCTTTGATCTGGTGCTTGTTGGTATATGTCCCTCCTTGAAGGCGGGCATGACCACAAGAGGGATGTACCCCATATGCAATGATGATAAAATTTAAAAGGTCACTTTGAGTATGAATGGACAAGTATTGCCACCTAGTCACCCTTCCCAAACCTCCTTCACCCAAGCTTGGGGTTTTGTTTTTGCTTTAGGGGTTTTTGTAAAAATATTAATTAAATGTTTTTAATTGTAACATGTTTAATTAATTATATTAATTAAACATATTACTTTTAATTATTATTTTAATCTTTATTTTTATTAACCTAAACCTAGCCTAAAAGTATAAATAGAGTCCCTCTCTACTCTATTATTACACACTTATGTTATCCTTAAAGGGTGAGCGGATCTCCTCCTTGTAACTGCGACCCTCCTTCAACAGTTGTTTTCAATCTTGGTTGTTCCTGTTGACAGATCCATCTCTCCTTGCTGAAGCCAAGTCTGCATTGAGGATTGCTGAGCTGTTTTGTATGCAGTTTGAGGCTGCCGTCCTCCTTTGTTGACAGATCCATTTCTCCTTGCTGATGTCAAGTCTGCGTTGAGGATTGCTGAGCTGTTTTGTATGCAGTTTGAGGCTGCCGTCCTCCTTTGTTGACAGATCTGTTGAGCCGTGACTTCTCCAGCATGAATCCAACCTCTTCTCAGTGAGCTGTGCCTCTCCCTTTACAGTTCTGATCATTACTTTTTGAGCCGCGGCCCTCTAAGCAGCCTGTAACCCTTGCCCTGTGTGTGAGTTTGGATCCTTGGATTTTCATGTGTGTATGAGGGTTTAACCACAAAACTTGTGTGTGGTGTCTGTGTTTTTCTCCTCCTGGTGGCAAGAAAGTCTACTCATCTCTAGGCAGGAGATCTAACCTATATGGTAGATCTATGATCCAGAATTTTTTTTGAGCATAATTTCAAGTGACTTTATATCCCTTGTGTGTGGCATGAACTCCTACAAGGTAAGTGACTTGTTCAAATTATTGTGGTTTAATTTGTTTTCATGATCTAGATCTGTCCAACTTTGTTTTTAGATCTGATCTATATCAGATCCATAGATTAAACCTCCATCTACTTATATAGATTAGTCTTTGCTTAGATCAGTTTACCTTTATCAGATTTGGGCATTAATTTGAGTTTTGTTGTTATTTCTTGTTTCTGAAGTTTGTTATATTGCTCATGATCAGATCTGTGTTTATTTTGAGTTTTGATCTACACTAGCATTGTAGATTAGAATTGATGATTATTCTAGATCTACTAATTAGCTAATATCTAACTCTGCTAGCTTAGATCTGAGTACATATTTTTGTTTCTCTGTTCAGTTTTAAGCAGTGTAGTTTTGTTTACTTTTTTGAATATAAAACTTAGTTGTTATTCTCACTGAAATTTTAAAAAGACAGTTCTGTTCGGCTTTACTGCCCTAATTCTAACATCGGGAAAACCAGATCTGTGATGATTTTATTAAATAAAATTAGGGCTCTCGCCATGGGATAATGGCCCTTTTGAGGAAATACAAATGCGACAAGATTAGTCCTTCAATCTTGCTGGCAACCACTTTCCTTGCTGCCCCCTTGCACTCTTTCCTCGGCCCCTGCCCCTGCACACCTGAGTGCTCACTCACTATGTGTACCATCATTGTGTCTCCTCTCGCATAGGCTGTCTTTTATAACCTTGAGTTTACCCTAAGTCCAAAACCCTAGATCTCCTAAAGTGCTCTACGATTGAGATCTAATCTCGCATTCACTCTAGATTTGACGGGAGGACTTAATTTAATTACTATTGTCAAATACTTTAGGCATTTACTTAAATTAAACTCACATTAATTACAAAAAGTACATTCACTTTATTGATCACTTATTAAAGTTGAATCCTAAGGTTTTGAGAGGTAATAGTGACGACTCCACGTGTTAGACACAAATTCACGTGGAAGTACCTGTCCGATGCTGCCAAAAACATTGACATTTTCCAGTGCCCATCTTCAGTAGTGTGTGGAGTCATCTTGGTGTGGGAGCTATGGCATTTAGGGGGGATAATATGTAATGCCTTCTCTATGTGACCATTCTTCAACATTAAGTGGGGATGTGGATCTTGTGATGTAATCCCTTCTCTCCAAAGCCCCCTTTTCAAATTAAGAGGGGATGTTGAAAATAGGGGTGTAATCTTCATTTTCGGCCAAGGCCAACCTTATTTTGAGTTGGGTATTTACTATTTAGACACCCACTCTTATTTATATTTAGGCCACAATGTACCTTATATTGAATTGGGTATCTATACATCCATTCTCATTTGTATGTTGGCCATGACCGACCTTATGAGTTGGGTATCTATATACCCACTCTCATTTGTATTTTGGCCATGATTGACCTTATATTGAGTTGAGAATCTATACACCCTCTCTCATTTCTATTCATCATTTTTCTCTGATCTCCCTCTTTAGCTTAACAGGGATGTTGAAAATGGTGTAAGCTCCACTTTCGGGCATGCTTGACCTTATATTGTAACCATTATTGTATTTCTAGGTTTGGCTAAAGCCAACCTTGTACACATAGGCTCATTTACCCTTCTTGGGGAAAACACCCTACTCATAAGATGTAGATAAATACACAACTCTCATTTGTAATTTATCATCATGTGATTCTTTTTCATACTTAATGAAGTGATTTGCCTAAGGGAACCTATAAAGTGTTGTACTCTCTTGTGCTTTGGTTTATTTCTCTCTCTATTGCACTTATTTTTGGGTTCACTCTCTCTCTAGGGTTGCAATCCTCTTGGCTGATTTCTCTTCCAGTGTTGTGCTGCCCTAGTGCTGGGTTTGTTCTTCTCTTTATTATAGAATTTGGGCTTGTGTTGGTTTTGTTTGATTCTCTTGCTATTTCCTGCAAATCTCAACAACACACATTGAGGACAACTTCAACCACAGTTTGAATTTTGAGGTGGGAACAATATTTTTCATTTATAAATGCAATTTGCACCAAGAAAAGCGAGGTGCATTCTTCAACCCTTGTGGGGGTTTGGGCAATCTATCAACTTTTAATGTGTCTGTGTCATGGAGAATTGGATCAAAATGTTGTATTGGGTGCATTGAATATGGACACTAGCAGTGTAGCACAGACACATCTGAAAACCAGGATTATATGCACCTCAAGATTGCAAAGCTCGAGGTTGCATATCTCGAGTTTTCACAAATGGCCAAGGTATTAAATATTGGAACTCAAGATAGGCAACTTCAAGCTTTGTAACCTCAAGGTGCATACGAGACTTGGGGGTTAGATGGGTCTGTGCTAGTCCTAAAGTTTAGATCAATATGGAAAAACATGTATACCATTTGAGCTATATATATGCATATAATTTGTTTTTTTGATGATACATATTGTGAATGCTGTTTGATGTCCTTTGTTATAATGGTCCTTGTATATTATATTTAGAGCTATAGTGAAATTTGTAGTGTTATTTTCCTCTCCTTCACTTGACAGTATATTTTGTGATGACATAAATATTCAGATTCCTCATGACAACATTCCCTTCATTGTTAAAGACAAGCCGGGAGAGCAATGGATAGTATTGCACAGGAAATATGGCAAGGAGAACATAAAGGTAGAAGCTACAATGCTTGATTTGGGTTCATCTGACTCACATGAGGATCTTGGGGAAGATGATATACCATGTAAAATTTGTCTAGCAGTTACCATTTCTAAAGATGAAGCACCTAAGTCAATGATGATCGGATGTTCTGGATATCCTGATGAGATAACCGTTGACAGAGTGGTAATCATGGAAGCAGAATCATCTTGTGAACTAACTTATGAAGGGCCAGGTTTTGAGTAAGTTTCTTTTCATTGGCATTTTTTTTGCAACTATCATTTTTTCTTTAACTAAGGAATGAAACTGTCGAATCCAGTGGCAAAGATCTTTGGCTACACCCATTGTCACCACTAATCTTGTCTCAATGAGTTATGTTTCTGTATAGGATTACACACCTTCAGACTGCATATGCCCATTTACAAAACTCTGCCATTTAAGGTTCCTGACCTCTGTAGATTATCTTTTCAGGCGCATGAATGAAAATCTCCAGAAAGCTTTCCAAGAGTTCTTACAAGAACGAGGTATTGATGACGATCTATCAAACTTTTTGTACGAGTACATGATAAATAAGTGTAAGAAGGAATATCTTAATTGGTTACAGAGTCTCCAGTCCTTCGTAGAAAAATAGATGAGATTCAATCTCTCATGTTCAGTGCTACATTTCTTTTCCTGAAATGGGCATGTAAAGAAATTGTCTGAGCCCTGGGAAAGAGCATATTATTTGGCGAGGTTGAGGGGGTTGGTGTGTTTCAAGATTCAGTAAGGTCCTTGTTTAAACTATTTTTTATGCAGCCAAAATAACGGCTTGTATGAACAAATTTTTCCCAAAATTTGACTTTGTATTTTTTGTGAGCAAGACAAAAGGCTCATCTAGTTCCAAAATGTTTAGTGTAGGAAATGGTATTCTTCCATAATCTTTAAGTTCCAGCTTGTGATTGGAATTGGACCACACTGAATGTGGTGTGGAATATGCCGATAGATTAATAACATGCCTGTTGGATGCTTGGTTTAATATGCATCTCATTATTCTGGGAATATCCTGTTCAGTCTTACTGGTTTGGAGTAACAGTGGGCAAATCAAGCTCAGTGACGATGAATATTATTTGGAACACCATTGTCTTGTCTTGGTTTATAATAGCTGGTAATTTTGTTTCCTATTATTTTTTGACAATTAAAATGGTGATGGATAAGATATCAGCATGGACAATACTTGCTCTCTGGCATCTCAAGCCCGGAAAAAAATGTAAACTGTAATTTCTAACTTCATCAGAGAAGATCAGTAACAGGAGTGCATATATGGAATAGTGTAGCCACTGTTGTCAGTGCAAATTTTACTCGACATATCAACTTTAAATTGTGGTATTCAATAATATATTGTTAGATTATAGCTGCGCATCACAAATTTGCTTGTATGCCTATCCTGGGAGATGATCTGTACAAAGTGCTTTTATGGCTTGTTCTCAAAGGGAAACTTCTATAATCCGTTTTCCTTATTTCCCAATGTTTGAATTTTATGACATAAAGCTGGTAAGGTTTTGTCCTTGGGAATGTCAGCTTTGAGGAGGGTTTCTCCAATAGTGTTTTTGACCTTATTTTATTGTTTATTGGAAATCCATGGTTTTCATGAATGTATTTTTATGAAAAGCACATTCCTCTAGTATTTAAATTAGCAATTGCCTCTAAAGGTGCCAAGACATGCCGATAGACTGGGTATTGGAAGAAGTTCATATTGAGAATTAGTTCTTTTAATGCAAAAAAAAACAGACATTTAATTGGTGGTAGAAAAGAGAGTTATTTACTGGAAGAGAATTAAAACATTTGTTTGTTTGTGAAATAAATACATTTGTAAGAGCAATTAGTTAAACAACATACTATAATGTTGAAGCTTTTGAGGGAGTAGTGTTAGAATTAGCACAGCAAAGCAGAACAAAAGTGTTTTTTTTTTTTTTTTTTTTCAGTTAGGATAGCAACTAGATCTGATATTCGGAAAACAAGTCTACCCTATTTAAAAGGAGAAAACACACATGTGTGTGCCCAGATCTAAATAATTTAGAACAGATCTAGAATAAACATTATATCTGATCTTCAATGCTGGAATGAAACTTGTACAGATCTTACAGATCTAAACTAAAACTGATCATGAACAGTAAACCAAACTTTAGAAACAAGAAGTATGTACCAAACTCAATATACAGTTCAGATCTGATGACAATCAATGCTGATACATAGATCTAGATAACTAAATGCAAAAACTCAAAGCAAAATCCAGATCTAATAAAACAAATAGAGAACTTACCTTGCCATGAAGACTTAACTCCGAAGAGGTCACGACCACTCACAGAGATGCTAACCATTTGTAATTATGCTCAGGCAAAGTCTAGCTCATAGATCCACCATATAGGTTGGATCTTTTGCCTAGAGATGAAGAAACTTTCTTGCCACCAAAAGGATAGGGTCACAAAGACTTTCCACAATCAAACCCTCACACAAACAGTGAGCAAAATATGCAAACCCTCACACAGAAATGTTATGGAAAACCCCTTACATAAGAAGGCCAAAAACTAAAGAAAAGGTCACGATCTGAATACAAGGGTAAACACCCCACAACTGAGGGAGGACGGCACACATGGTCACATTACAACAGTCATTTGAAAGGGTGCCGTACCATAGTCACCTCACAACAACAATCTGGAGAGGCCGCATCTTACACAACAATAAACGAGGAGGGGCCGCACTCTATACAACACATACAAAAGGGGCTGCACCTTATACACCCTACACAACAACGAATAGAAGAGGACGCACCTCAGCTACCCCTCACATCAACTGAAGAAGGAGGCCACACCTCAGCTACCCCTCACATCAACTGAAGAAGGAGGCCACACCTCAGCACAATCCATAAAAGGAGTCGAGAGGGACAGAAGAGGTAGGCCGAGCCACCTCACAAAACTCAGCAACAAATGCTTCAACAAGAGAGGGCCGTTGCATAATACTTCTCCAACAGAGAAAAGGACCGTAGCAACAAAAACACACCAACAACAGGTGTAAAGGAAGACTTAACACAACAGAAAGGAGACGGGCCACACCCCACAGTCAGCCCTCAAAGGGAGCCACAACCACACCACAAAGCCTGCAACAGAGAATAGAAGAGGCCGCATCAATGAGGCAATACACCAACAAAAGGGGGCCACAGCAAGGAGGCAAGATCCACTCACCTTAAGAGCATAACAATGATAATGTATATTGAAAAGAGGAGGGTAGATCCCTTTTTATACTTTTAGGCTAGGGTTTGGGGTAAGGATAATAATAAAATGATAATTAGAAAATTAACATATTCAATTAATATAAATATTAATTAAATATGTTGTAAATTAAATCATTTAATTAATAACACCTAAAGCCAATAACCCTTAAAACCAAAATAAACAAAAACCCCAAATAAGCACAAGCAAGGGTGAAGAGGGTTTAGGAGGGTTTACAAGGTGGCAATACTTGTTCATTCATCTTCAAGGTGACCTTATTACTTTATCATCATTGCATATGGAGCATATCCCTTGTGTGGTCATGTCCTCCTTCAAGGAGGGTCATACACCAACAAAATACTTGATCGAGGATCAAGTTGCCCCAGAACTTTTTCTGGGGTCTTATCCACCAAGGTCTAAGGCCAATGATCAACCCATGCCACAGGCATGGGTACCCTGGACTATGTCTAGGGGCCCTAGGCTTATCTAGGGGCTTTAGCTGCTTGGTTCTAGACCAAGAATTCCAGTCGTATATTGGGGGCCCTCTCAGTTATCCACCAAGGTACAAGACCAATGATCAACCCATGCCACAGGTATGGGTACCCTGGACTTTTCCAGAGGCCCTAGACATATCTAGGGGCTTTTAGCTGCTTGGTCCTAGACCAAGAACCCCAGTCATCTACTAGGGGCCCTCTTAGGGGTCTTTTGCCATGGCACTGACTGTTTGGTCCCAGACCAAATCCCCGGGGGTGCACTGGGGGCCCT
>JASDQU010103014.1:521218-542061 GCA_032191745.1 Picea mariana
TATTCCATGTGGTTATTTCATAAGTTCCTATGGTAATCTAGCCTTTCTAAGCCTTTTGATGTATATTTTATGTATTAATCTCATGGTGGTGGTGCACCCCGAGTTTTTGCATTGAGCCTTATGTTAATAAAATTGATTTATTTCATCCTTAAGTGGAGCACACCCCCTCATTGGCACACATGTTGAGGCAATTCACACATTATTTTATGAGTTTTTCCTGAGTGATGGGGTCGTACCTCTCTCTTTGGAGTTAGTTGAACATTTGCACGTGGACTGAGAACCCTCATCTAGTTGTTGACTCCCTCTTCCTTGGATCTATTCCTTGCACATTCTTTTAGACTGCACTATATCTTGGAGGAGTATTTTAATGTTATCTTTCTTGGTAAAGGTGACCTCTAACCACTTGTGTACACTTCTCTAGGGCGCATTCTATTTGGGGTTTATTATATTATTTGTTGAGGGGAGGCTACAACCACTTTGCATGTTTCCTTAGGGAAAACCTCTCTCTTGGATTATGTTGTAATACTTGGTGGTGGAGAGCCTTTCTTGAAGAGCGCCCTTATCTCTTTGAGTTGGAAAGAATTATTATTATATTGAAGAAGGTTGTTGTGGTGKSACATACCCCTAGGGCACACCTCTTCAAAAATTATTTTATCATTATCTTACTTGGTCAATRTGGTCCCATTGCACGTTTCTCAAAGGAGCACCTATGCACTAGATTATTTTGTATTATTTGGAGGTGGTTGCATGTTGACTTGTCCACTCTCCTAGTGAATTGCTCCCTTATGTGRAACTATTGCACATGTTTCTGTGGATTACTATTTATGGCAGTTTGTTGGACCTTAAAAGTATCACCCTAACTACCTTGTGCACACATATTGAGGTCGTTCCACTCCTTCATGATGACTCTAATAACTACATGGACGTTGGGCACTTGTTCCTAGGCCATTATCTTGTAGAGTGAACCACGTCATGGACCATTTGTTCTACTTTTGGAGGATTCTTGGAGGGTACACCATTAGAGGCATTATTTATCATTTGATGGATGATTTGACATGGCCAACCCCCCAAGTTCAAGGAGGACATCCCACTCTTGGAGGCCTCATTGTATACATATTTATGCATCTAGATGGGACGTTGGAGCTTGTTGACATGGTCAACCACTTTGGTGGAGATGTACGGCATAACCACTCATTATTTTATTATTGTTTGACTTGTCTCATGGAGTTAGTTATGAGAGAGGATTATTGTATTGTTTTCCTTCGAGAAAAGCATGGATATAGGAAAACAAATCATTGTTTATTGTAAAGAGATGGAGCTCAACTCTACTTAAAGAGTAGCTCTCTTCATTGTAAGGAGGAGGGTGAAGGAGATTGAGGATTGAAAGAGTTTCTCCTCTTGGGATTTCATTGTATATAGCATTGGAAAGCWTAATGGAAAGTTGAAAGTATTGTTTCTATCATATGTGAATCTTAGAGTTTTTCATTCTTCTAAATTTTGTTGGTTAATTGTGGTATTTCCTTGTAAAGAACTTGTTGTGAAGGCTTTGTAGTGGAATATTTTCCATTTGGATGGGTATAATGGGAGGAGTTTATCCTTCATAYGTCTTTTGCTGTTGTATTTATGAATATATTAATCTTGTATCTATCAAATAGTTGTTGATGGAATTAATATTTCATTGTAGGACAACACCTTCATAACCTTATTTAAGAGTGGCACTAGTAGGGCTCTCCAAGATTTCATTTCTGCATTAATTTGCAGCATTATTAACATTGATACTAGCTTGTTGTTAACAGCTCTTTCTTCCTTAATCGTTGACAAAACTGCACTCTTTAAATTGATGCTTATTGACTCCATTTTTCCCAAGATTTGATATGCACCAGTTCCGGTCCACCACCACATTTTCTCATTTCATCAGTATTTTACTATGCTACAACCATTGTTTTGTTAAGGCTAACTCTCCATACCACCTTGAGCCTCCACTACTTATAGCCTTAGCAATCCTAACTTAGGCAAGCCCCCCTTTTGCTAGAGGAGTGTAATGAACATAAATATATATAACATTAAATAAATAAAATAATAATATAATAAATGAAATGACACATTGTATCTAAAAGACATGGTCTAATAAAGGGATATGACCCATCAACCATTGTGACTAGTCAATGCTATGAGACTTGAGTACACTGTCACATGGCATTATAATCATCTCACTCATATCTTATTTTTTATTTTATATATTATGTCCTTTATGGATTTATGTCTCCTTCCTATGTTGGATATTTCTACAGTAAATGAACTTTGTGTTAAACTATGCCATGGAGAATATACAAGAGACAAGAGAAAGAGTTTGAATGAGAGATGTATTATATCAATGTGTATCTGATTACCTAAAGTGGTGTTGTATATATATCTAGCAAGTTATGTTATTCTCATTAGGAACTCCTCACCTAATTTCATAATTAAATTCGACATTAATGTCATTTATTGTATATGATTTATTTCCACTTTATTAGATTATACTATTATTGTAGTATATTTATTATTAATAAACATTACAATATCTAACACACCCTCTTAATGTTTATTTTATTTTCCACAACTCTTAACATCTCTTGAAATTGTTCAAACTTCTCCCTATTGAGTGCTATGGTGAACATGTCTGCCGCTTGATCTTGGGACCTATAATAAATCAGCTCTATCTCTTTGTTCTATACTTGTTCTCTGATACAGTGATGTTGAATTTTGACATGTTTTGTTTTCGAATGATAACTCAAATTCTTCGTCATCTTTATGGCACTTTGGTTGTCACAATGTAAAGTTGTAGGCTGCATTTTTGGAAGCTTCAAATCACTTAAAAATCTACATAACCGCACTGCATCACAAGTTGTTCCAACAGTTGCTTTGTGTTTTGATTTTGTTGTTGAAAGTGCTACCGAAGGTTGCTTTTTACTTGCCCATGAAATCACTCCACTACCAAGGGTAAGAGCATAACATGTTGTAGATTTCCTTTCATTTGTATCACCTACCCAACTTGCATCTAAAAAACCTTTCAACATGAAGTTATCATTTTTTTCCAGTACAGTACCAAACTGTGAGGTACCTTTGATATACCTAAGTACTCTCTTTGTTGCATTCCAATGTGTTTCCCTGGGACAGTTTAAAAACCTTGATAACATCCCAACTACAAAAGTTGTGTCTAGTCTAGTTGTGGTAAGATAAATCAATCCTCATACAAGTTGACGATAAATCAATTCATTAACTACCTCAAATTCATCATCTTTCAAAATATTTAAGTTTACCTCCATTGGTATTTTGCTAGGATTACAATCTTCCATTTTGAACTTTTCCAACAATTCCAAAGCACACTTTGTCTGTGAGATGAAAATCCGGTTTGSTTGTTGTCAAACTTCAATGCCCAAACAATAATGTAATAATCTCAATTCAATGATATCAAATGATTTGCAAAGGCTATATTTTTCTTCYCGAATCAAGTCATCACTGTTGTGATGCTATATATAATTATTAAGTCATCAACATATACAACCATAATGATAATTTCTTCACCTTTTTCTTTGATATACAAGTTAGGATCATAATCACTTTTCTTGAAACTTTTTTATTTAAGATACTTATTGCAAGAGCTARCAACATTTTGATTGTGATTAATTTTGCAATAAGAGCAAGRGTTTTTGTTGTAARCGATTCCTTCTTTTTGTGCATATCATTTTGCAACTAACCTAGCTTTATATTTATCAATAGAGCCATCTAATTTGAACTTCATGCGATATACCCATTTACAGCCTATTGGTTTCTAGTTAGGGGTGATTCCACTAACTTCCAAGTGTTGTTTTTCATTAAAGCATCATATTCTACTTGGATTACATCTCTCCATTCTTGTTTCCGATTTGTTTCATTAAAAGAAACCAGATCATATGAATGCACAACTTCACTCATCAAAGCAAGATTTAATTCTTGTGGTGATTTTGACCTTGTTCTTCTATCACCATGTTGTATATCATGTGGCTTTGCATCTTGAAGAGTCCAATAGAACCATTTCGGCATTTTCTGAGACCAACTTCCATCTTTCAAAGCCTGACTGCCATCTTGTTCTTCCAACTCCAACTCTACTTTTTCTTCCTTCGCTTCTTTGTCCTCTTCTCTTTTGCGCATCCTATATGTGACAGGAGTTTTGAATTCAAGCTCTTCATTATCACTTTGCAAAACTTCACCTTTCCATTCTGATGTATGCACATGTGGGAATCTCTCATCAAAAATTACATCTCTATTTATAATAACCTTTCTATTTACTGTATCATATAACTTGTATGCATTCAATTCAATGCTATACCCAATAAATATGCATTTCCTACTTTTAGCCTCCAACTTATGTCTATCTATATCTGGAACATGTGTGTATGCCAAACAACCAAAAACTTTGAAATTGGTTACCTCTAGTTTCCTTCCTAACCAAGCTTCATAAGGGGTCCTTCCATGAACCACCTTTGTTGGACTGTGATTTAGCAAATATACTATTGTTTGAACTACTTCAGCCCAAAACTGATCACTAAGATGACACCCTTTTAGCATGCACCTATCCATCTCCATAATTGATCAATTTTTCCTCTACTACCCCATTCCATTGTGGTGTTTTGGCAATAGAAGTTTGTCTTTGAATATTATGATGATAGCAAAAATCACAAAATGCATGTGATTCATACTCACTTCCTCTATCACACATGAACACCTTAATGCACTGACCACTTTCATTTTCAACCATAGCCTTGAATTGCTTAAAAATTACAAATACATCAGATTTGTTCTTCAAAAAATAATACCCATATTTTTCTTAAAAAATCATCGATGAATGTTATGGAGTACTTAGCACCTCCAAGGGATTGGGTTCTCTTTGGGCCATAAACATCACTATGAATTAATTCAAGTACCTAAGTTTCACTTATTTTGTTGTTATCAAATTTGAAACGATGTTGCTTCCCTATCAAACATGCTTCACATACATCTTTATCTTCCTCAATGTTTAGTAGTCCATTCACCAAATTATGTTTATGAAGCAACTTCAAACAAAAATAATTAAGATGACCATATCTGTTGCCATATTTGATTTTCTGAAGTAGAACATGTCAAAAAGGCTTGTTGTTGCTTTGGAATACCATCAAACATGTACATATCATTATACCGCAATCCTTTGGCAATGATGTTGTTGTTACAATCTTTAATCAAACACTATTTCTCATCAAACACAACAATATAGTTTTCCTTAGTAACTTTACTAATAGAAAGCAAGTTTGACTTTAAGCCAAGAAAATACAAGACATTCTGTATGTTTCTGATGCAATCTCCTTAAACTTTCATGGGTACTTCACCTCTTGCTTGTACCTCATGAATAATGATCTCATTATCACAAGGAACAAGTTTTGAAAAAACTTCTTGCTTACTGCCAATTGGTCATATGCTTCATGGCTCCCAAATCAATGTGCTAGACACATTGAGAAGCAGAGATGTCAGTATGAGAAGCCATAAACAAATAATCAATGCCAGGTTCCTGTGGAACTGTTACCCCCTCATATCTAGAGGTAACTAGAGGATATTTTTTCTCCCATAATCCACAGCACAAACAATATTTCCAATGATGACATTCGGGATTCTCCACATACAGTTGCCCACAAATGCCTCCCACTTTATGCTCAACTTGCTCACATCATATGATATGGTGCATAACATACATGAGGTACCTTGCTCTAATGCATCATATCAAGTGTTAATGCTCAATGTTTTTGACATGAAAATAGTGATCATGGGTTGAATTAGATGATGGATCACAATGCTTTGAATTTATACCTTTTGCCTTGTTTCATCATGGTGGTCATCATCATCTCCTAATCAAGTGTTGTTACTCTTAGGCAAAGTTGTACTACTAGGGGTCCTTGATAGGGGTAATGTGTCCATATCCCAATCCATACATAACATACTCCATCTTTCCCATCTTTGTTATCCCTTCTTTTGGGTTGGTTGTCATATGTCAACCATTAAGGTTCATGCCTTATAATCCCATGAGAAGAAGCTAGAATGCTTGAGGTTGATGCAGCTTGATAAATATATATATATATATAGAAAGAGAAAATGCTAAAACTCAAAATGCAAAGAAAATCAAAGAAGAAAAAAAAGCAAAGTCAAGAACCAAGAAAGAATAAGAAGCTTGAGCTCTACACCCTTGCTAAGAGGCCATCATTGTTGAGTTTTGATGCTTAAGCTCATGCACATGTAGTTTTTAATTTTGTTTAGCATAAGCTACAGCCATAGCCACTGCAGCAACATAATAATGGCCACAGTAAACCAAGATCACAAGAAGAATAACCATGCACAAGAACACAAGAAGTATCTTGGAAAAACCCTTCTCAACCAAAAGAAAAACCCAACAATCCTTTGTTATACTGCCAAGAGAAGATCCACCAAACCTAGCACACAAAAGGGTGTTGTTGTGACTGAGGAACTAGCTCCTAGAAAAGTGCGAGTTGCGGTCCTCATAATTTCAAACCACAACTTCTAAAATCATGAGATGACCAGTGAGTGTGATCCACAATGGGGATTCACTCTTTAGTTATACAAAAACCTATCACATCAAATGATGTGTCTATTGGCACAATAGGGCCGACCTGTACAACTTAATAATATAATTAATAATTACACAATATTAATTATCTTTCACATATGGTGGGGCCGACTTGTACCCTTTACATCACAAATTAGGGTTACAAGCAAATCTTGCTCTCAGACAATATAGCAAGGATCTCACACGTCCACTAGTGCTCAGCCACTAGGGACACGTCCAAATGTGCTCAGCCAAAGGGATGTCCTACTCAACAGATCACTCAACTAAGTCCACAGGAGTACCATCTGGAGTACCATCTCAAGCCGACTCAACTGAGTCCACAGGAGTAAAAGGCAGGAAACCATCTCAAGCTGACTCAACTCAGTCCAGAGGAGTAGAAAGCAAGAGACCACATGTCATCACAACTCAGTCCAGAGTCTGACGCACACCCATCACATGGGCACACCCAACACGTGGGCACACATCAACTCAACTCAATCCAGAGGAGAACGACACACCCATCACATGGGCCCTCTCACAGATCGACTCAACGCAGTCCAGAGGAGAACGACTTGGAGAATGTCACATGACGCTGCGATCATCAACACTCCCTCTCAGCTAGGGAGGCATTCTCCACCAGGCCAAATCTCTCACGAAAGTACTTGAACTTCGTCCTGGCAAGCGGTTTGGTGAAGACATTTGCAACCTACTCATGTGTAGAAAGGTATTGCACGTGTATCGCTTTCCTCTGCACCATATCTCTGATCTAATGGTATTTGATCTCAATGTGTTTCGATTTATCGTGAAACACGGGATTCTCTAAGAGCTTCACACAGCTCTGGTTATTGCAATGGATAATGGTGGAATCCATCTCATGACCAAWTAAATCTGCAAGGAGCTTGCGAAGCCACACTGCTTCGTGGGCTGCCACACATAACGCTATGTACTCTGCTTCTACGGTACTCAAAGCTACAGAGCTCTATTTCCTACTGCACCAGGAAACCATGGCAGATCCCAAGGTAAAACAACAACCGRATGTGCTCTTCCGGTCCACTGCGCTCCCTACCYAATCTGCATCGGCATATCCCTGCAAACTCATGTCTACACCGGAGGCATATCTCAGGCCATATCCAACTRTGACTCGTAGATATCTCAACACATGCTTCCTTGCTATCAGTGTGTCTGTCTCGACTGACTCATAAATTGACTGAGTGCATTCACGACATAGCATATATCAGGTCTGGTGTTAATCAGATACATCAATGATCCAATCAGTTGTTTGTAAATATGTGGATCAATCTCGCCTAAATCGGAAGAAGCCTCATTCATCTTGTTCAAGTTCATCACCATCGGTGTAGGCATGGATTTGCAATCCATCATCTCGAATATCTCCACTGTATATTTTCCTTGACTCAGGAAAATCTCATCAGTCCTCTACCATACTTCTAGTCCCAAGAAGTAGTGCATCAAACCTAGGTCCTTCATCTTCGAATTCATCTGGTTGCTCGATGTAAACTTCTTCCTCAATCTCACCATTGAGAAAAGTTGTCTTTACATCCATCTGATGTAGTCTCCAACTCATGGATGCGGCTAGGGCAATAATTGTACGGATGGAAGTGTATCGGGCTACAGGAGCAAATGTCTCCTCATAATCTATTCCCTCCACCTGAGAGAATCTTCTAGCCACAAATCTCGCTTTGTATTTCTCGACACTTCCATCAGCTGCATGTTTGATCTTATAGATCCACTTTGAAGTCACTACAAACTTCCCTTCTGGTCTCGGAACAATATCCCATACATCATTCTTCATGATGGAATAATACTCTTCTGTCATGGCATCTTGCCAAAATTGTTGTCCTGTTGCTTCTCCATGACAAGAAGGTTCGGTATCAATGATGTGGCTCATAGTTGAAACATAGCTCGAAAATCTATGTGGTCTCTTGCTCTCTCAGAATGTATCACAAGGAGCTGCATGTCCCTCTACCTCCAACAGAGTCTGTCGAGCCCGTGTAGGCTTCTCCCAGCCTATTGCCAATGTCTCTAGGAATCATCAATTGGAGCTACAGGATCAACTAGATCAACTGGATCAATAATTGTCTCCCTCTGAACTGCTGAAGGGGAGAAGGTATTGTCTCTTCCTTCTTCTCAAATAGTTTGACTCCCTCTGAAGTCGGAAGGATGAACATCTTCCTTTTCCTGTGTTGCTAACCTGGACACATCCCATGTCTTCTCAAGTCCTCTACTGTCTCTATAGTATTATGCTGGCCTCCCGTACTAGGATAATAACCAAGATGACCTCCCGTAGGGATAACAATAAAAATGGCCTCCTGTACTAGGATAATAACCAACCAACACAAATGGGCTCCCGTACCAAGGATAATAGCCCTTCAATAATGAAATAAAAAATTTGGCCTCCCATAGGGATAACAACCAACATGGCCTCCTATACTAGGATAATAACCAAGATGGCCTCCCGAAGGGATAACAACCAAAATGGCCTCCTGTACTAGAATAATAACCAAGATGGCCTCCAGAAGGGATAACAACCAAAATGGCCTCCTGTACTAGAATAATAACCAAGATGGCCTCCAGAAGGGATAATGACCAACCAAACAAAAAATTTGGACTCCCGCACCATGGATAATGGTCCAAGTCATGAGGGCTCCCACACCAGGGATAATACCCTTCATCATCAAAATAAAACTACTACAGAGTAATGATGAAATCAATTAAGGAAAGTAGTACAAGACTTACCTTAGTCTACAATCATGGTCAATCTTGCTTTCGGTCCTCCTAAGAAAGTTGGGATAGAAAAGAACTCGTCGTTCTTGCTTGCATTCCTTGACTTCTTTTGAGGTGGCTAATGTTGCTTCCCTTGCACATCACTAGCTGCAAGCCTAGTCTCATAGTGGCAAGGGCTTGAACCCTTTCACATCACTAGCTACAAGTCTAGTCTCCTAGTGACAAGGGCTGCAAGTCTAGTCTCCTCACTGGAGCTTGAATAAGATGCATTTATGGCACACACTCAAAAAGTCACGTCAAGGTGTACAATCTGCAACATACCTCTCACATCAACTATCTTCAAGCTCTCATCATTCTGGACAGTACTTCATGTTTGATATTTTGACAAAAGGATGGCACATCCATTTCTAATCTTCGTCAATTTTCTGTCATTTCTGCCTTTTTGGATGGCTGTAGGTAGTATACCCTCAGAACAGATATTAAAATCTGCCTTATCACTTTTCGGAAATAGCCTTAGAACAGGCCACAAAACTGTCTTTAATTTTGCTTCAAAATTTGCCTCAGAACAGACCTCAATATGCCCATATGGACAGACTTCAACCTAAGCCTTCTACCCTTTGCAAACTTGGATCTTTGCTCAAATACTACCTCAGAAAACTTGCTTCTTTTCTCAAATGCTGCCTCAGAAAACACTTTTAAAAACTGCATTATCCTTGCTGCTGTTCCACACAGTCTAGGGTCTTAGTATGTCTCATATTTTTCTCTATAATTCACCTTCAACAGGCCTGGAAAGCCCTCAAGCTAGCTCTGAGAACTTGGTTGAATAGCTGACCTCAGAATTTGCCTCAAGCTTGCCTCAGAGCAGGCTGTGAACTTACTTTCAAAACTAATCATTAATTAGTACTCAGCACAGGCACGAAACTCAGCCTTATCACTTGTTCAAATCTGCACACAAAACTGCCTTCAAAATACCTCAGGGTTGCCTCAGATCTCCCTCAAGAACCCGGACTGTAATTTTATTTTAAGTCTGCGGTTTTAGGCTTGCTGTAGGTCTGCGGCTGAGGCTTCTCCTGGCTGCGGCAGTCCTGGAGGGGCCTCTCTTTTAAGTCTGTTGTTTTAGGGCTCCTTCTACGCTGCGGCAGCCTTAGAGGCCTGCGGCCAGCCTCAACCTTCAGCACAGAGTTCAAGRGAGGATGTGGTCCTTCCTTTACACCTACAGCAGAGGTTTAGCAGCCCTCACCTTCCCACGACCTTCCTTTATTTGTTGTGCATRAGTCATCTTCAAGTACTACTCTGATACCATGTTGAGTTTTGATGCTTAAGCTCATGCACATGTAGTTTTTAATTCTGTTTAGCATAAGCTACAGCCATAATCACTGCAGCAACATAATAATAGCTACAGTAAACCAAGATCACAAGAAGAATAACCATGCACAAGAACACAAGATATCCTAGGAAAACCCTTCTCAACCAAGGGAAAAACCCAGCAATCCTTTGCTATCCACCATTCCACCACCAAACCTAGCACACAAAAGGGTGCTGCTATGACTGAGGAACTAGCTCCTAGAAAAGTGCGAGTTGCAGTCCTCATAATTTCAGAGCACAACTTCTGAAATCATGAGATGACCAGTGAGTGTGATCCACAATGGGGATTCACTCTTTATTTATACAAAACCTATCACATCAAATGATGTGTCTATTGGCACAATAGGGCCGACCTATACAACTTAATAATATAATTAATAATTACACAATATTAATTATCTTTCACATATAGTGAGGCCGACTTGTACCCTTTACATCACAAATTAGGGTTACAAGCAAATCTTACTCTCAGAAAATATAGCAAGGATCTCACACGTCCACTAGTGCTCAGCCACTAGGGGCACGTCCACCTGTGCTCAGCCACAAGGACATCCTACTCAACAGATCACTCAACTGAGTCCACAAGAGTACCATCTGGAGTACCATCTCAAGCCAACTCAACTGAGTCCACAGGAGTACAAGGCAGGAGACCATCTCAAGCTGACTCAACTCAGTCCAGAGTAGTAGAAAGCAAGAGACCACACATCATCACAACTTAGTCCAGAGTCTGACGCACACCCATCACATGGGCACACCCAACACGTGGGCACACATCGTCTCAACTCAATCCAGAGGAGAACAACACACCCATCACATGGGCCCTCTCACAGATCGACTCAACTCATACCAAAGGAGAACAACCTGGAGAATGTCACACGATGCTGCAATCATCAACAATAGCCCCAAGTCCTATGCAATGAATGCATACCTACCAAAAATGACTTAGCAATGAAAATCAAAAGCCAAAAAAGGTTGAATGAATAAAGAAAAAGGAAAATAGGAGTTTGGAAAGACACGGTGTCGAGGAAAGGGCAACTCATTATCTAAGCGCTCCCTCATACAAAGGCACTCATAAGGATGACTATGATACATAACCTTTTAGGACTATGCCACCACCCATGAAGTAAACCCCAAACCATACCATATGCCATTACACATACTCCTTGATGGGTTTCTTGGGAAATACTCATTTTCCTAGGTATTGGCACACCTAATAGGGGTTAATAATGATCCTTCCATAACTAAACTTGGCAAATTGTATAAGTTTATTTGCTAGTGTGAAGTTTGAAGAGGATACTTAAAATAATCTATCTAGTGGCGTTTACATTGATATGACTCACTTTATATGCTGCATTTAACTTGTGTACATGCCACATTGGACCACATGAGCCCCTCCTTGGACGATCGATTTCACATGGCTACCAACTTGATTGAGCCTTGGTCCTTTGGAGTACGTTGAGGGGCTACTAGCACATTTGACGGAGGCCATCCAACTACTTGAGAGAGGTTGTTCCACATATTTTGGAGAGCATTGAGCCTTATGATGACATGGCTCTCTTGTTGAGACGCCCTAGAACCCATTGGGTATGATTTGACACCTTGATGATAGGACATTTCACCTTTACATGATGATTTGACACCTCTTTATGGGACGTTGCACCTTTACACGATAATGTGGCACCTTTCGATGAGATGTCGCACATTTTGGGGCATGATATGACACTTGGTGATGAAACGTTGCAACCCTTAAAGGCAACATTTCACCTTTGGAGCCCCTACACTTGATTTGTGAGTGAGTCGTCCACTTCTTGAAGTCACACATGCCACACGTGTGAGATGGAGCATGCATTTATGAGGGACGTTTGGTCTCTTGAGCACATTTACTTCATTTTGGAGGCATCGTTAAGGATCTTTGTGACATATCCACTCTTGTATCATGGATGTTCTATGTCTCGTTGCCTTATCTCTAGGGTTTTTGAGAGATAATGGCATTATTTTATGTTTTTAGGGCTTTTGATGGATGAGAAGGGTGTTTGGTCTCTCATTTAAATAAGAGAAGCACTTCCCACTTGTAAATCATTGCTACTTGTGGAGAATTATCGCTACTTGTCTACTATTCTTATCTCTTCTTTAAAATAATTATGGACGGTTAGTTAGAGCGACTTCTTGAGGATGATGTCTTGTGGATAGCTTTACTTCTTCATGGATGTTCATTGCTAGGGTTTTGATGGATGAAATATTTCTTGAGTAAGTGGTCTCACTTTATCCTGTGGTTTTGTTTATAAATGAATGTGAGTGTAACCATACCTCTCTAGTGATGGTGGTGCATTCTCTTGGTTTCTTCTTGAACAAACCCTTCTTTTCAAAACTTTTGGAAGGTTACTGGTGTTAGATTTTCTTAAATTTTCAGAGCAATAGATTTACCAGAGTATCTGATCTGGGAAACCCTTAGCCAAATGGAGAGTATCTGCCCACTATAGGAGAAGCATCACAACTCCCTCTCAACGAAGATGGACATTTTGCATCATGCCAAGCTTGTCTCTGAAGTACTCATACTTCACTCTAGACAGAGGCTTGGTGAGAATGTTTGCTATCTACTCATCTATGGATATGTACAAGAGCTCCACTGTTCCTTTCTGCACCATGTCTCGGGTGAAATGGTATTTGATCTCTATATGCTTTGACTTGTCATGAAAGATTGGATTCTCCGAAAGCTTTACACAACTTTGATTATCACAATATATCAAAGTTGGCTCCAACTCTAGATCAAATAACCCTGCAAGCAACTTTCGAAGCCATATTGCTTCACAGCTTGCAACACTGGTTGCTATATATTTTGCCTCTATTGTACTAAGTGCCACTGACGTTTATTTTTTGCTCAACCATGAGTTCATACCCGATCCCAAACTAAAGGAAGATCCTGATGTGCTTTTCTTATCCATTGCACTCCCCACCCAGTCAGAGTCTATATAACCTTGTAGCTTTACTTTACTGTCCGAGACATATCTGATTCCATATCCAACCATACCATGCAGGTACCTCAACACATGCTTTGCTACTACCAAATGTACATAACTAGGCTCAACCATGTACTGACTCAAAGTGTTCACTGCAAAGCATATATCCAGCCTTATGTTAACCAGGTACATCAAGGATCCGATCAATTGTTTGTACATCRTGGGATCAACCAAATCTGAAGAAGAATCACTCAAGAGCTTCAGATTCGTAACCATAGGTGTGGCCATGGACTTGCAGTCCATCATCCTGAAACTCTGTAGGATCTCAACTGTATACTTTCCTTGGCTAAGGAAGATTTCATCTGGTCTCTGCCACACCTCTAATCCCAAAAAATAGTGCATCAAACCCAGATCCTTCATTTCGAACTCTGAAGTGAGTTCCCTCTTGCACCCATCTATGATCTTCTCATCCCCTGTAAGAAACAAGTCATCCACATATAGTACCAATATCAATGGGCAACCATCYTCAACCTTGTAGTAAAGGTTGGGATCTGCATCACTTTTGGTAAACCCCAAGCTCATCATATAACTGCCTATTTTGGCATACCATGCCCTGGGTGCCTACTTAAGCCTGTACAAAGCTTTCTTCAATTTACAAACATGGGACTCCTTCCCATGGATCACAAAATCTTGTGGTTKCTCTATGTACACTCCTTCAATTACACCATTCAAGAAAGCAGTCTTGACATCCATCTRRTGTAATTTCCATCCCATAATAGAAGGAATAGAAATAATAGATCTAATGGAAGTGTACCTTGCTACTAGAGCAAATGTCTCGTCATAATCTTCTCCCTCTTTCTGGGAGAATCCTCTAGCCACAAATCTAGCTTTGTACTTCTCTATGCTGCCATCAGCAGCATGCTTGATCTTGTAAATCCACTTGGAAATCACCACTGAATTCCCTTCTAATCTCGAAACCACTTCCACACATCATTCTAGATAGGTATTCTTCCATCATAGCATCCTTTCACACTTGTTGCTTTGCAGCTTCCTCATAAGTGGAAGGTTCTGAATCAATGATCTTACTCATCAGCGCCACATAGCTGGAAAAACTTGTGTGGTCTCTTGCTCTCTCTGAATGAACGACTCTCCCTCTGATCCAACTACCTCTCTTTGAGATCAGGCTCACTCTGAGTCTGCATGCTCCCTCTAGAACTTGACTCCCTCTGAGTCTGTACAATGTTCGGAGCCATCTGCTCTCTCTGCATCTATTGACCTCCTTTGAAGTCTAATCTCTGATGGACTGTCTTGGGAGGTTGCTCCTCCCTACTGGATCCTGAGGTATGACTCCCTCTGAGCTGCTACTAGGTGGGGCCACATGCCTCACAACTGGTGAATCCACCTATTCCTCCTCTATGTAACTCAAGAAACTCTGAGTATCACAAAGAGTCGGATGTCTCACTGCATCCTACGACCATGTTGGTCTCTTCCTGGTCACTACAAGGTCTCTAGGTAGATCCACCGGCCCTGTTGGCTCTATTGATAATCTGAAGGATGAACAATTGAACTAGAGGGATTTGTGTGGTCCTCCTTCGAAACCTCCTGCTCCTCACAATCCATCTCCATATGAGACACTCTATATCCCATAAAATGTACCCTTCTTTCCAGAAGGTTTTATCTTCATCCTCTTCTCCTTCGGTACATGGATGTATATTGCCATGTACACAACTCCTTGTCTTGGATAGTCTGGTCCATGTCTCAGCTAGAGACCATCTAATTTGTTACCACCTGCAACCGTCACTATAGCTCCCTCTCAGAGCTATCACATGTGACCTGCCTGGAACAAGAACAAGAACATCTCCATGGTAACCTCCATGGAATTTACAAGGTAACCTGCCTGGGACAAAGACAACACAAGAACATCTCCTAGAAGAGATCAATTTCATCTTGTAATTAAGTGCATCATTAGTACTAGACAATGAGAATTTACATAATGATCATCATACCACCAATACTCAAGTGTTACTAAACATTTGATAGCAAAAGTACTCGGCAATAATAGAACTCTAAACACTATTGTCCCATTTATAGCATTTACTTAAGATGCAGCAATATAAAATATCAAACCTAATATGCAAACCTGGAGTCTCGTCATTGTTGTTCCATTTGATTTCAATTTGTCATATACTATAGGAGACATCATCATTGTTGCCTCCAACTCTTGAGCTTCCTATGAGTGCACTAGATCTAGGATCCTTTTGTCATTGCTTGGACAAATGTCCTTTTTCCAAGTGTACATCTCCTGCAAACACACTCATGATATAACTTATATACAAGTGCATACCTCTTAAATTTGTAGCACCATACAGCTTGTCTTCTAATCTCAAGGTTTGCACAATTGGCAACTGGCAATTGTAACTGGCGACTAGCAACTACAACTGTAACTGGAAACTGCAACTGTAACTGGCAACAACAACTGCAATTGTAGCTGGCAACTACAACTGCAACTGCAACTATAACTGAGAAATTTCACCTTTCACCAAGTTGTAATCTAAGACCACCAGGAGGTGCACTAGGCTAGGGCGAGTTGTCCTATGGAAAAATTAATCTCAGCGTCCTCCAATAAATTGCTCAACGAGCTTGACAAGTTCAGATCTGTGTAGCGGCAAATTTCATGTGCAATGGTAGATCACAACAATGTATGATCTTCCTTCCAGTGATTAGACTGTTCTAAAGGTAACCTGCTCTGATACCATGTTAGATTTTCTTAAATTTTTAGAGCAATAGATTTACCAGAGTATTTAGATATTCTTTTACCATATACTGAAAATATAAGCAGGATAAACAAGCACAAGAATACACAAAGATTTATCCTGGGAAAAACCTAGCCAACTTTTCTTAGAGAGAATCTTTCCGATAATACAATACAACCATGAACAAGCTCTATTCACAAGAGCAAACTGATAATGAAGAAACCCTAATACAAGAACTTATCTCTTCTCCTTGTCAAACCCTAGCGAGGGTAGACCACTAAGCAGCACCACACAACCTTAGCGCACAAGAGAATCACCAAGAACAAGATAGCGCACCACTAAACTGCCACAACTAGTAACTGCAACTGCAACTAGCACGAGACAACTGGGCAGTGTGCACTAGAAGAAGAGAATTGATGTGATGATGATAAAATGAGCAAGGCGTCACCTTTATTTATATTTGTTCTGTCACTTAGTTGTGGCCCACTTCTCTTCCTGGAAATTATATTTCCACTTTATCATTTTCCTGTGGGCAGACTTCTCTTCCTAGAAATTATATTTCCACTTTATTCTTTTCCTGTGGGCCGACTTCTCTTCCAGGGTGTTCTTCAATTGTTCAATGATCTTCCTTTGACTTCTTGGAATCTTCTTCTCCAAGAAAAGTTGTCCAGGAGGGAATACTTCCCGCTGCTACCAAAACATCAACAACTAGTGGATTACTTTCCCATGAACTATCTTAGAGATTTAATAAGGTACTAGGAGGATCTTCTAGGGTTTGTAGTGGACAACCCTAGATATAACCCTAGAATTCACTGAGAACTCTCCAAGAGAATCTTTGATTGACCCCATATGCCCAAAAACATATAGTAGGCACTAGTCTTCTCCCTTCCGTCAATCATAAAACTCATTTTATCTTTATTTTTATGTTTTAGGGTAAAATTAGGGTTTGTAACAGCAATACATTCATTTTTAGCCATAGAAAAACAAAATGCTTTGGTATTTGTGCACTTATTTCACTTGAAAATCATCTTTAGACTATAAAATAGTTTTGCTGATTTTATTTCAGCCCAATTAGGGCTGGACGTCTAGGGTTTCTTGTCTGTTATATTCATTTTCAATTTCAGATTTTGTAAACCCCAACTCTATCCAAAATCTTAGCCCTATTTCTACTTGATGATTCTTGTTCAAGGGCTAGAATTATTGTCGCTGTTATAACTTGTCTTACTGCTTAATTTATCACTTTTCATACAAGTTTTGTAACAGCCTTTAGTCTTTTCTTGATTTCTAGTGGTTGGTGATCACCTTGCATTAAATATTGACTTTATAAACATTTTAAAGCTGCCCTAGAGTACCTCAAACCAAATCTGGAATTGACTTGGATTAGCCACCTAAACCCTAATCTATTTGACATATCTCATTGGTGGTATTTTGAGTAGATGCTTAGGAGGCCTTAGACTTGATTGTGTCTTTACTTAGGAGTCTGAATTCTTACCAAGGAAGCCTCCCTTGTGTTGATTCAAAAGAGGGAAGTTGTTGTCTAGGTGAGAGTGGTGACATCTTTCGATGTTCCACTGGTCTTGGCACCTTGTGAAGGCTTTTCACTAAGGTGTTAGATTGTGTGGTACCAAGATCAATTGTACTACTTTCTACAAAATGACTTTGATGCCTTCCCCTTCTACTTCTTCCTCTATGATGTCCTCTACCTCTATTCTTGTCAACCTCATGTCTTTGTTTAAGATAACAGTCTTCTTCATTATGATTATTCTTGCTACAATAATTGCAATTGCTTATAACTTTAAGAAGTAGTTGTCTAATTTGAAGAATTCAGCCTCCAATTTTGATGCCAACTATACCTTCCTCCTAGACAACCTCTGTCGTGACCCTTCCTCTATGTCTTCCTATAAAAGCTCTATCTATTTTTCCAAGTTCATTTTTCTTGAGTCGTTGCTCTTCCTGGAGTAGTAAGCCTACAACTTCTTCAATTGTGGGAACTTGATTTCGAGAAGATACACAAAATGAGGTTACAAAATTCTGATACATGTCTAGTAGGCTATGTTGTTGTCCTTATACACGCTTGCAGACATGAGCTAAGTCCTTCTCACTTAGTGTGTCCTCGGAGGCACAATGCCTAGGTTCAAAGTCCATGCTATCACTTTGACTTGAACCTCTTACGTCTAGGCTAACTCCTAGGGAAGCCAAGGGGGGTAGACCCTAGTTACTAGATGTGATTTAGAGTTAAAATGTTCTAGGTTGGTTCAATAAGTTAAAAGGTCAGGGGGAATCTAGCCTATGATGTTAAGCAGCAAATGCAAGATGCAATTATCTAAGTATGAAAGTCGGACCTTTTCCTAGGGCAACTAAGACTAGTGCCTAAGATTGGGGCAAGGGGTCAACTAAGTTAAGGGGATGTTCGTTACAAGATAATTACAAGTTACAAATATTACAAAATTATAACAAGATAGATACAGATAGATACAAAAGAATATCTAAGATATACACAGCTAAACCAGATACAATAGATACAAGATATTAACAAGTGCTTGAAATGTGCAGGAAAGAAGATATTCAAAGACGAGAGATAATCAACACATCAAGCCAAGCATGCTCACAACAGATAGAATTCCGTTGGACTGCTTATAAATGGCAAAAGACGCAAAGCACTCAAGACCCAGTCAAGAGAATGCCTCCAGGTGGATGCGCACTTCTTAAAGGATCACACCACAGATATAGGGATACAAGATAGATGAAATGCTTGAAAAATGAAGTATACCAGATAAGAGATATAACCACTTAAGCAATTATTCTACAACACATAAAAGATAACTTGCATATGAATGTAAATATGAGATCAATTGCTTGGAAGTGTGAAAGTATATTACAGATGTTGTAGATTGAAGATTAAGTTAAGTGATTAAGTGTGAGATTAATTTTTAGCCCTATCTAGGTGTCAACCCAAAAACTCTCCTCCCCCAGTTACCAAGTGACTATTGGATGCTCAAGAAGTGAGGCAACGAGGCCTACCCTAGCTTCACAGGTCAGCCTTAAGCTCAGAGTACTCCCGAAAAGGACACTGCGCGCCGTGAGATCGTCCCCGGCCTAGCACCTTCCGTTGCCTTCCTCCGACCCCGTTTTAAATGGCGAAGATGGTGAATTATGGTGTCCTATTAAGTCTTATTAATTTATTTTAGACCTATGAGCTAAGTATTGCAATGTGTGTTTAAGTGCTTGTAGCTTGCTCAAATAAAGTTGCCAAAGTACTAAAACCGAAAGATGTGAAGGTTGAAGCCCTTAAACAATGAAATTGCAAGTTCTTAAGTGTTGAGTTATTGCATGTGAGTGTTAAAAACTGAAAGAGCTGATTGTGAAGGCTGAAGCCTTTAAAGACAAGATTGCAAGTTAAAGTCTTAGGTGAGATTATTGTGTGTGAAATGTAAAAGACTGAAAAATAACTTGCGAAATGGAAAGCGATGAATTAAGCCTTTAAGATATCAGTGTTTGCACGCATGTGTTAAGATAAAATGCTAAAACAGTAAATGACATGCATGCAAAGTAAATTACGAAAGCAAATATCAACTATGCCTCCACAGGCTCTAATCTAGCAATTAAGTGTGAGATCTACTCTAGATTATTTTAGCTTTAAGCATGCATGTAGAAATCACTACTAATCTAGCTAAACTAAGCAAGGAAGGACAGAAAAGAAAACTAATCTAAACTTGCAAAGTAAAGACTGAAGGAAAGGAAGGCAAGCCGCTTGGGTACAACTCCTTTGGGCTTGCGTTTACAGTATTTTAGAGAGAAAAGAAAAAAGAGAAATTGTTACTACTTCAAGGAGTTATTTTGAGGGTGTGTTGTGCTTGAAATTGGGTAGCATGCCCTCTTTTCCTAGTAAGAACCTGCAAAAATCAGCAAGCTCTTGCTTGCTGATTTGAGCTGCAACACACTTAACAAAGTTACGAGATTTTTGTTTTTCAACAGAAACTCTACACATCTAAAAACCAGAATTTAATATTTGATTAAATGACCTATCTAAGCATGTTATATACCCAAAACTGAATGTGAAAGAATGAGGAAGGACAGAAAATGCTAATGAAGTTTGAGTGAAGATGAGGGTAGATTCATCCTTGAACCTATCCCAACAACTCCTTAGAGATGATCTGCAAAACTTAAACCAAAAGTGAGATGGAACAACAGATGATATCCTGCATGCATAGATAATACAACATAGTTTTTATTATAAGCATGCACAAAATATATAGTTGGGCAACTACACTATTGTCTCACTTAGCCTAGTAAACTAATTTACTTGAGCAACTATTGACCAAAACACATAAAGATTCAGAATGATATCACCTCACAATAAGTGGCACATCCAGACTAATCTTGAACGCCACAGTTCCTCCAAAGTTATTTCTGTAT
>JASDQU010103015.1:103976-114583 GCA_032191745.1 Picea mariana
TACTATAATCATGTTTAACAATATTTTTTAAATATTAATTTCTATTAACATTTTTTAAATAATAATAATAATTTAATTTTAAAGTCACAAGTCAAGTTAGACAATAAATTGATATACATAAACCTATTTTAAATTTGAACATATGATATTTTAGGGAAAAACAAATGTTGTTATTCATTAAACCCACTTAAATTATCCTATTTTTTATTTTTTCAATTTTTAAACCTTATTTTTTATTTATAGTAATGTTTTTTAGTTTCAAAATTCTTGATATTTTTATTAAAAAAATATTAAAATTATATATTGCAAATTAAAAACAAATAACTAATAAAAAAATAAAATTTTAATATAAAATTGGAAATCTTTGAACTTACAAACTTTAAGCCAAAAATATGGATTTGGATTTTTGTCATAGTGAGATGAAATGCTTAGAAAGAACAGTTAAATGAAAATTTAACTCTTTTTATAACGTAATCAGGTTTTAAAAACAGTGTTGTTTAATTATTACATTTATCAGAATTTGGTGACATAAATCCGTAGGAAATTATAATTTTTTGTTGTTTGAAATCTATTTTTAAATGTAGAAATAGATTTAGAGTGCTGAAAAACTATTGGGGTATTTAGATTAAATAGAATAAACAACTTAAATCTGCAAATCCAATAATCTCTCGTTCAATTTGAAACAAAATTAAACAGAAAATATAATAAAAAAAAAAGCTAAAACACAGAACAGTTAACAACAGTAGTGACTTTACCAGGAAAGTGCCTTAGGAGAGAACTTGAGGGTAGCAAAAAGCTAGTAAAATATGTTTTCTCGACCGTTGTAACCATTAAACATTTTCAAATTGTTGCAACTATTTTCAAGAGCTTTAAGAGCTTTAGCATTGATGTTGCGAGAAAACGATCAGGATTGATATGGACTTTGAATCCGTTAAATGCATAAATATAAACTGCGATCAATGGAAGTATATGAGGATGGCTTAAAATGGTTTAATTGAGTAAATTGGCCATAAACTTTGATAGATTGGCAAAGCTTTTGACCATATACAATTTGAGTGAGTTTAATGGTTAATAACATGTGTTTCTTCCTTGAAAGTAACATGTTCAAATCCAAAAAAGTAGAATATGTATACTTATGTAGTTTCACAAATAACAAATTTCACAAACAACTGATTCTCATACACCAATTTGATATCTGATCCAGAAAAAGGTTGTGGCGGCGTGTGCCAGCAAAAGAGGATATATACAGCGAGGTTCATGGGTGTGCTTAGGAATTGCAGGAGCCTACAAGAGAGGCTTGCGGCACTACTGATGCCTGTAAGTTGAAGTTGCTACAGCTTGTGGAAGCAGGTAGGTTGAGGCCTGCAGAAGCTTGTGAACAGGCCTTAGACTCTGATCAGTACGGTCCAGGGTTTACCCCATTTTTCCATAAGCTTGCTTTCTGATGAGCTTATTTTTTTCAAGGACAAACAACTATTTGGCATGCAGAATTACTGCAAGTAAAAGAAACATACTACACGTGCATTGCAAATTGGGGCTTCAAAACCATGTAAATTCACAATATCACATCATACTGTTGTAGTCTCTAGAAAAGGACTTGTATGGGAGAACGCCAAGCAAACTATTCAAACAGAGCTCTGTGGACCAAAATAACTAACTGTGCCATATCTGAGAATTATGATTTCCTGTAAATTGAACAAAAAATCCAGTTCTATAATGCACAAAAAAACATTGTATGTAAATTGTGTATTTTTAAGCAGTAATAAATTGACTTTCTTAGGGGGCATATCAGTGAGTACCAAACTACCTCATCACCCAGATACAGTAAATTAGGGGTTATAGGATGTTTGGATCCAGGTCCTGCTGTGGATGCTTCCACTAAAACAAACATGTCATTAACTTGGGAATATATAAGATTTCGCTTTTCAAGCACATAATACTGATAAAAGAGCACTAAACAAGAAAAGTCCTACAAAGTTTTGAAACATTTTAGTGCGTAAGGCAACACCTTTCATAGATTTTGATTCATTAAATTTTATCTTAAAAAAGTAAAAATGCCACGCACCAGGAACTTCTTACTGCTTTCAGTCCAAGCTGACTTTTGGCATAGTAATCAATCATACTTTCAGCTTGAAAATTAATCACCACTAAAGGAATTCTGCTTCAACTTTTCCACCATTAAGATCTTGGATAACTCAGGGTACTTACCTCTTCAAGCATATATGTTTACAATAACCACAAGCACAGGACGATATCATTTTACCAGGGATAGTTTCTGAATGAAAAGTGCAGTGTGATATCCTCAAAATATGAGAAAACACCATGCAATCCACTCAATCTATTCTATTAACTAAGGCCACATTTTCCTGAAGCTGCCAATTATGACAAATTAATCAGTACACACAATTTACATGGTCCTTCATAATACGTATATTAACACTCCTTTACATGCATGCTGGCTTCTGAATAGTGTCGAGTCCACACTCTTTGCTTAAATGTCAATATCTATACTAAGACAAAACTACTGCACTATTATCAATATTTCGACAACATATGACCAGGCAATTCGGTATTTAGATATAGCTGCTCGTTCTGGTGAAAGTACATCCCCACAGAGAATCACAGGAAAATGCAAAAGACGGATAAAACGAATAATATTTGAATGAAGGTAGCAAGAAGATGAGAATGGGATACCATTCTTTTAAAGCAGTTTTATTGTCAAGGGCAACATCTCCATAGTTGTCAATTACACTGTTCGATCCAACCAAACAAAAACATCCAGGCACCAGAAGATGAACATGGCTTTGAATACATACTGGATTCTGAGAACAGTAATAATGATATACATTGCTTGAATACCACCAAGAAGCTCCTAGAAGAAATCTGCTACACTATATCGTTTATTGGATTTCAGTTGATACAGGCATGTAGGTCTTTAGAACAGGCTGCTGCTATCATTGCTTCTACCGAGGATGCTCTAACACACAAGAAGATGCAATTGAAATAAGGAGCTGTTGCCACGAAGTGCTCACACCTCAGACAATCCCGAGGCAGGAGAATTGCAGAGATATTCTGCTGCCAAAGTTTGTTCACTAAATGCTTAATTCCGAAAACTAGGGAGTATAGTATAAAATCAGGACACTGCAGAAATGGAGGTTCAGCAAACTGGCTAGCTATTGTAAAGCTTTTACTTGATAGTGAACTGAAAAATGTGGAACCAATTTGTCCCAGTGATAGCGTGCATACCAATTATATTCAACCTCTCTTTCCTACAACGAATTGCAACCTGAACTGCACTGGTGTGCCCATTTTCAAAGTCTCTCATAGCGTTGCCCCCATTACATAAAAAAAAAATGCTGGGACAAATGGGATCAAACACTGGAGAGATTTTCCTGTACATCCTCTAGTTCTCTGTCTACACTAGCTATGCCAACTAAAACATCTTGATGTTTCTTCTCGATTCAGCCGATAGAGATCAATATGTAGAACATCTAAAGCCGTTTTCCGACCATCATAGACACCACCAAAGAAAACAAAGCAAAGAAAATAGGAACACAGAAGAATATGGATGTTGCATCATCGTTACTGCCCGAGGCTGGTGGGATACCAGTACTACCGAAGCCACCGGATGTAGGTATGCTTGTATTAAGAAGTGATGAGCTGCTAGTACTGCAAGAAATTTGGGAAAATCAGAATGCTAAAAAACTATAAGCTGAGATAGAATATATAATGTATCAAAACCCAGTAAAACTTGATTCTAAATTCTGTATGAAAACTTGAAAAGACACTTATTGCAGAACAGAAAAATGCATAAAAGATGGGAGAAGGAATGTGGCTTCCTAGTATATACCTTGATGGAAAGGTGCATGTCCCAGTACCTGTCATCACAAAATCCATAAAGGAAAGATTTTCATCAGTGCAATGCATTCTCCAATCTCACAAAAATTCAAGCCTCAATTTGTATATCATGCTAATCCACGAAGGGAAGATTTTAGAAAATGCATGATGTCCAAGCATTTTAATCGCAGTCAAGTATTGAATCTAATAGAACTAATATCGTGCACAAGAAACAGAAATGTCTTTTATATTTATATAAATTAGAGCAGTAAATGCAGAAGACAGAGTGGGTATACAGGAAACTTTGTATGCATGCCCTTAACTTCTCATAACGAAATCAACAAGGGAAAATTAATATGCAAGATATCTAGGCATAAATGAAAGTTATGTTGCATGCAGAAGAGCAGATTGCCTACAAACATAACTCTCTCTTAATTCATCACACACTTCCATCATTAAGCCAAAAGGAAATTCTTGAACAATACAAGCTATCCATAACAATCGTTTACATTTAAAGTTGCATGCAATTTTAAAACAAAGATAGAAAACAGGAAATGGGTTTAGAATCCTGTCATTTAGTTATCGTCGTGGAACCTACAATAGGAAAATATATATCAGTGGAGGATGTCCTTAGCATTCAGATGAACTCGGCCAGACATGGAAGTGGGTAGATGAATCATGCGCATGTAACTCAACTATCATCTAACAGAATGTAAAAATGATAATCAGTGGAAGGTGTCTAAGAAGTTGACGCAGTAAAACAACAGAAGAAGACAACAAACTGAGTGTAGAAGTGGATAAATTGTTTATTGTCACCAAAGGACCATAGGAATCCATACAAATTGAGAAACTCGATGTAAAGAAAAGCAGTGGGCAAACAACAAACTAAGCATATGGGCATATAGCTTACTTGGATCTTGAGTAGTCACCACTGCATTGCCAGCAAAATCACAAGTACCAGGGCCCATGCCACTCTTCTTGTAGTAGCTGTCAAAAGCATAGGAAGCATGAAAAGCAACAGTATCTGGGTTATAGCACATGCCACTTTGTTGAATTGCTGTACAGTCTGCACCTCCAAGCCCGCAGGCATAATCCAGAGCAACCTGCAAGTTTGAATCAGGAATACCAGGCTTTGCTACACACCAACTTTGGCTTGAGCTGGTTGTGGGTGTTGTTGTGGTAGGTGTTGTGGGGGGGGTGTAAGGTGTAACTGTTGGGGTGGTAGGGGTTGTGATTGGGGTAGTAGGAGTTGTTGGTGTGATTGTTGTTGGAGGAGGAGTTAGAGTTACGGGTGTTGTGGGAGTGGTCGTGATGGGAGCTGTAGGAGTTGTTGTAATAGGTGTAGTTGGAAAAGTATCAAGCTGAGAACCCAACTCACTTGTCCTATTACTTGTAGAGTTAGCTTTATTGTCCAAAAGCTCCCTAGAGTTTGAGCGGAACAGTACTTCCCCTTCTCTGCTCAACTCATTCCGCATAGAAATGTCCAATGAACTCATTTTCACTATTATTGTCCAAATCTGAGCACTGTTCATACTTTGGGCAAGAACTTGATCCCTGAGATTCTTGGTCATTGAAAAGGTCCTCATTGCTTCAGAAGGCAGACCTTGATCATTAATAACTATGGGAATATCAGGATAGTGAAGAAATGCCATAGCATTGCTGGCAGCAACGACTACAGAGTTAATGAGGTCTTCTTCTCTGTGTGCAAAGTCTCTGTCAAAGTCGGCATTCAGTATAAGAAAAGAACCCGTTTTTGAGAGAAGCGCCAGCAGAGGGTGAAGAACCCACCTCAAATCCTTAGTGGAAGAGGATGGAGGCACACTAGATGCATCTTTAATCAAAGAAGCTGAAAGTGTGGTTGTGACCTTGATACGCTTATCTAGATTTGCATCCACAAGAGCAGAATAAATGGCTTTCATAGCAGGTACCAATGTTGATACTACTTCTTCTGACATCCCTTGATGATTAACAATGATACTGGTTATGAGAGTATCAGGCATGAAACCCATAACCTTTTTCTTCAGCCACAATGCTGCTCGTGACTTTGATTTTCCAATGTCCTTCGCTTGCTTGTACCCCATGCCCACAGCCACCTCAATCCCTGTCCCAGATAAAGCTTCCAAAACAATGGGATCCGCATCCAATAACCCAACATGGAGTAGATCATGTTTCATCAGCAATTCTACAAGCTTCTTCGGAGATGGCAGGGTGCTGTCCTTTGAATCATATGACACTCCAATTGAAGTTCCTGACAAAACATAAAAAAAACTATTACAGATCAAACCATAAGCTCAAAAGAAACACGGAACTGACAAACGTTTCTAAACAATGTCCTAACATAAGCTCCTACAACCCCAGTAACTGTAAAACAGTTCTGGAAGACTGTGCATCAGACGCCAAGGCCACATTTTCGCATGGGACAGCAGTTGATTTTCAAACTATTAGGCCAAAGGGTCACAGACTCAGAGCCATTAATAGTGGGTAGACCAGATAGGTTGTTACAAGAGAAAATCACCCACCGACCAACATAAAATATTCATAGAATCACAGACTAGTCCAAACCCAGATGAATAAAACATTATGCAAACAATCTAAAACAGGAGACTGAACTTACCTGAGCAGATAACAGCACAAAGAATAAGGATGAAACCAAGGAGCTGCTGAACCCTTTGTGCAATCAAATGCTGTGTCCCCATGTTGGGTGTGAATATTTGAGAGTATAGCACAATTTTTCCTGGACTAAAAATTTGAAATAAAAAAGGGTTGGGATCTCTGGTTGTGCTTTGTTAGCAGTGCCCTGGTCCTAACATGTCCATCGTCATAAATAYAGATCTGTGAGAGATAGGGTAAGCAACTGAGTCACTGAGACAAAGGATTTTTGCAGATGGTAAACTTGCAAGTAATGCTTTGCTTGGGAACCGAAAGGATCTATCCTAATCCTYTGTGGTCAGGACGGAGGAGAGGAATCCAAAAAAGKTTGGGAATCRGCTAAAAACTTGCACTACGAGCTTGGGATTTTCGTACACTGATTACAGACAGCATGTCCTCCACCAGCTGGAAAGAGAGAATATGGAAGCTCTACTGTTATAAGAAATGTATGCTTTGGCTTTCGTAGAATATTAAACATATGTTTGTTCAATTTCAATGGAATTGTTCGGGGAAATTGTAAATGGAACCGGGGTAAAGGGAGATAAAGACAAAGGTTGCCATCTTCATTTTAGTATACATATTATAATAATTGAAAGGGAGAGACACCACTTTTGCTCAGACCTACCGAAAGCAAACACACATTATACTCCACTCCACCCTTGGAATGGTATGGTGGTGGAGATGGAGCCCATCTCTCCATCTCAGTCCACAAAAAGTAACTGTGTATTGTGGTTAAGTCAAAAAGCAACTTTGTTTGTACTGTGGTTGGGTTTGTCCCTCCTTTGACAATGGTTAAAGGATCTGTCGTTTGTCTAAACTCATCATACCCTGGTGGGCAGGGCTCCACTTCTTATCCTCTATCAGTTTCTGGTGATTTCTAATCACCACTGTAAATTTGAAACCTTTGACTGGTGAATAAAGATATTTATCTGCATTATTAATTTTTATTCAAAAGTTTTTCATCTCCACTCAAAAGTTGAAGTTGAGGATTAAGAGGGTCACATTACACAAATTAAATATATGATATTTTGAGGATTAAGAGGGTCACATTACACAAATTAAATATATGATATTTTGAGAATTAAGAGGGTCACATTACACAAATTAAATATATGATATTTTGAGGATTAAGAGGGTCACATTACACAAATTAAATATATGATATTGAGTTTGTTAATTGGGTTTTGAGGATTAAGAGGGTCATATTATACAAATTAAATATATGATATTGAACTTGTTAATTGGGTTTTGTTTGAGTGGTTGGGAGGAATGTTATTATCCTTCTTATCCAGGTTTAATTTCAGCAAGTGACATGTTAACCAATAGATTATTGTAATGACTTAGAACCTTATGTCTTGAAGATTCTAAGGTTTATCCTAAGTACTATCCTCAAAAGCCTTATGTCTTGAAGATTCTAGGGTTTATCCTTGATACTATCCTCAAAATGACCTCCTCCTTTTCTTTAAAAAAAATCTATGATATTGATTAAATTATCTTTAATGTAAAAAAAAAAAAAACATCATTAAATGTTATATGAATTTTTCTTTAATATATAGATAAAATGTTAAATGTTCACACCAATTTATGTTTTAGATAATTTTGTAAAAATTTATAAATAGTGATATTGGTTAATGTATCATAATTTTAAATGTAGATAAAATGTCAAATGTTCACACCAATTTATGTTTTAGATAATTTTGTAAAAATTTATAAATAGTGATATTGGTTAATGTATCATAATTTTAAATGTATAATAATATATAAGTTTTAATATATGTATCTATATGTTAATGTGTATTGTTTAAAGGTAGAGATTTGTCTACTAACATAATAAATAAGTGATTTATTGTAAGGTGGTAATGTTTGTCTATATGGTTTTTCATTCTCTTTTTTATGTGGTACTTTTATGTGTGTGAATAATAATTAGCTTGTAACATTTTGGAATAGTTTTTAGACTATAAAATCTTTTTTTCTTTTTTCTTATGTAGTTGTTCACTTAATAGTTCTTTGTATTAGAAATCATTTTGTAATTATATGTAATAGTTGTAAAGTAATTTATGGAATACTTAAGTGATTACTTGATTAAAGGATTCACGAAACATTTATTGGCATTCTTGGTTTTTTAATTTGCAAGGGAACGTGACACAAAGTAATGGCAAGAGATCTACGAGGTCTGGCTTCGGTGATTAACATGAGGTGTTGTTATCCTCTCAACATAGGTTTAATTCCCTCTTGTAACATGATTCCTCTTCATGGATCTATTTGTCTTTATGGATCTATTTGTCTTTGGAATGAGCCATTTCATATGGATGAATCTTGGTGCAATTCTTTAGTAACTCTGTTAGAATAGCTTCTTTTAAGTCACTAGAATAGATTATTTCAACTTATGATCTTTTAGCTCAACTTTGCTCTCACAAACCTACAATTATAATTAATTATTATCATTGAGTGAAACATTTCCAAAAAAATCGACAAAGTAGCGTTTCGAGACCAACAAAGGTTAGTACATGAAAGAGCAATATCCCATGGGTAAACCTTGCAAAGAGGTTACATGTTAAGTTATTTTCCATTTTAATATTGGGTTAGGCAATGACATTTTTTAGGTGTTTATTGGCACTAGTTCACTATGTTGTTGAATATAGACTTTTTGACATGGAACATTAAGAGGTCGACCCACCCTAATAAAATATCAATGTCGACCCACCCTAATAAAATATCAATGGTTGAAAAATTATTTTACAAGCATGGTCAAGGTCTTCCCAAAAAACTACATTGGTTAAGTAAAGCTTCACAAAGTTTGATTGTGACATTTGTGAGAAACCATAGATAGAAAAGCACCTTTTGAGGGAATATGTTGCAAACATGTGATGAGACATGGTGTAGAGGAGTTGTTAGCATATGTTGTTCAAGCTTTTATATTGAAGAGTTGCTGCTTCGTGATCCTAAATCTTTGAAAGCATGCTAATTTAAAGTGTAGAATTATTATTTTTTTAAATTTAAATTTATAATATATATTGAAAAAATATTATTTTTATTAATTTAATTTATTTTTTATTTTAATATTTATGTTGAAAAATAATCAAAATAAATTAAATCAATATGTATGTTTAAAAATAGTCAAAATAAACTAAATTAATATGTAAAAATTATTATAGTTTTATATGTATGTTTAAAAATAATTATGTAAAAATTGTTTTAAATATTTTTTTCATTACAATATATAATTTTGCTAGGAGGATAATATGTGTTATTCGTGTTTTCTTCAATATTGTAGATGAATTTCAAAATTGATCTTTGAAAATGTATTAAGTAAGTATCACATTATTGAATTCTCCGTGATATACATTTCAAAACTCCTTGAAAGACATGTATGCATTTGGACTAAACATGGAAATGATTGTGAGGACATTGATATAATTGCAATGTAAACATTTACAAGAAATTTAGATACCGTCATTGATTACTTTAAGGACATATGTGGAAATGAAAATGCTACATTCAATATAAATTTATAAAATTCAACCCTAGTATTTGTCGTCCAAATATCATAAAGTTTATGCCATGAATTTTAACCTTAGTCTTTGTTCACACTTAAGTTTATGCCATGAATTTTAACCTTAGTCTTTGTCCACACCTCATAAAGTTTATGCCATGAACTTTAGTACTTTTAGCATGGCAAAAAATGTCTCTAACTTTGTAATCTTTGTTGAGGATGATATATTTTAACTTCAAATAGCCTCCTTTTGGGCACTCCAAAGACCATTGGTACATTGAAAGAAAGGTTTAAAACTATGGCAAGCCATAAGCCTTTACTACTATTTCCTCCAAAGCTTTTAGTGAAGAATATTAGAATATTATGTTTGAAATTGTATTTAGTCCTCATGTATTGACATAAGCATGTTTGTACCATGCAAGGTTTGCTATTTTTTTCATCTTTCTAAGGTAAGGTAGGGTTTGAAGGAGCGATGTGTGTTTCATATCAATCATGGAGTTGTGTGGTGGCCATTTGTTAGCTAAAGTTATGACTAATAGAATTAGTATATAATCATAATTATGATAGTTAAAGCTTTGTTATGTACCTTTCATAATTATTATTGGAAATGAAAATTTTCTTTATCTTT